>AWWV01009197.1:0-131399 GCA_001974805.1 Corchorus capsularis | reverse complement strand
AAGGTCTTTTCACGCTTCTAATATCATTTTTCCGATTTTTTCCAATTTAATTTATAATTAAATTGAAAAAGATTCAGAGGCTCGTAAAAACAAATCCTTATATCCAATGTGACTGACATTTGGTTCGATGAATATAGATAAAACAAGGAGTCTTTGCGCAAAAAATCATGCAAAATTGAGCCGGAGCTTCGCAACGCGTTTTTAGCTAAAGACCATGATGATTAGTACATAATTTTGGCTAAAAACTTACCCAATTTTTTTTTTCTAAATTTTTTGCCGCAACACTCAGAAATAATATATAATTCAACACCAAAAACATTGAAAGTCTTTTCACGCTTCTAATATCATTTTTCCAATTTTTTTCCAAATTAATTTCTAATTAAATCGAAACAAGATTCAGATGCTCGTAAAAACAAATCCTTATATATAATGTGGCTAACAGTTGATCCGATGAATATAGGTAAATCAAGGAGTCTTTGCGCCAAAAATCATGCAAAATTGAGTCGAGGCTCCGAAATGCGTTTTTAGCAAAAAACCGTGATGGTTAGTACACGATTTCGACTAAAAACTTACCCGAATTTTTTTCCTCAATTTTTTGCCGCAACACTCAGAAAAAATATATAATTCAACACCAGAAAGATTGAAGGTCTTTTCACTCTTTTAATATCATTTTTCCATTTTTTTTCCGAATTAATTTCTAATTAAATCGAAACAAGATTCAGATGCTCATAACAACAAATCCTTATATAAAATGTGGCTAACATTTGGTTCGATAAATATAGGTAAATCAAGGAGTGTTTGCGCCAAAAATCATGCAAAATTCAGTCAGGATTCCGAAACGCGTTTTTAGCAAAAAACTTTGATGGTTAGTACACGATTTCGACTAAAAACTGACCCGAATTTTTATTCCTCAACTTCTTGCAACAACATTCAGAAAAAAATTTATAATTCAACACCAAAAAGATTGAAGGTCTTTTCACGCTTCTAATATCATTTTTCCAATTTTTTTCCGAATTAATTTCTAATTAAATCGAAACAAGATTCAGATGCTGGTAAAAATAAATCCTTATATAAAATGTGGCTAAAATTTGGTTCGATAAATATAGGTAAATCAAGGAGTCTTTGCGCCAAAAATCATGGAAAATTGAGTCAGGGTTCCGAAACACATTTTTAGCAAAAAACCATGATGTACACGATTTCGACTAAAAACTGCCCCAAATTTTTATTCCTCAATTTTTTGCAACAACACTAAAAAAAAATATAATTCAAAACCAAAAAGATTGAAGGTCTTTTCACGCTTCTAATATCATTTTTTCAAATTTTTTTCCGCATTAATTTTTAATTAAATCGAAATAAGATTCAGATTCTGGTAAAAACAAATCCTTATATAAAATGTGGCTAACATTTGGTTCGTTGAATATAGGTAAAACAAGGAGTCTTTGCGCCAAAAATCATGCAAAATTGAGTCGGGGCTTCGAAACGCGTTTTTAGCAAAAAACCGTGATGGTTAGTACACGATTTCGACTAAAAACTGACCCCAATTTATATTCCTCAATTTTTGCCGCAACACTAAGAAAAATATATAATTCAACACCAAAAAGATTGAAGGTCTTTTCGCGCCTCTAATATCATTTTTCCAAATTTTTTTCGAATGAATTTCTAAATAAATCGAAACAAGAATCAGATGCTCGTATAAACAAATCCTTATATAAAATGTGGCTAACATTTGGTTCGATGAATATAGGTAAATCAAGGAGTCTTTGCGTCAAAAATCATGCAAAATTGAGTTGGGGCTCGAAAACGCGTTTTTAGCAAAAAAAACGTGATTTTAGTACACGATTTCGGCTAAAAACTGACCCGAATTTATATTCCTCAATTTTTTGCCGCAACACTCAGAAAAATATATAATTTAACAGCTAAAAGATTGAAGGTCTTTTCACGCTTCTAATATCATTTTTCCAATTTTTCTTCCGAATTAATTTCTAATTAAATCCAAACAAGATTCAGATGCTCGTAAAAACAAATCCTTATATCAAATGTGACTAACAGTTGGTTCGATGAACGTAGATAAATCAAGGAGTCTTTGCGCAAAAAATCGTGCAAAATTGAGTCGGGGCTCCGCAACGCGTTTTTAGCTAAAAACCGTGATGGTTACCGCACGATTTTGTCTAAAAACTGACCCGAAAAGTTTTAACTCAAGTTTTTGCCACAATACTCAGAAAAATATATAATTCAACACCAAAAAGATTAACGGGCTTTTCACGCTTCTAATGTCATTTTTCCATTTTTTCCGAATTAATTTCTAATTAAATCGAAACAAGATTCAGATGCTTGTAAAAACAAATCCTTATATCCAATGTGGCTAACATTTGGTTCGATAAATATAGATAAATGAAGGACTCTTTGCCCCAAAAATCAAGCAAATTTGAGTCGGGGCTCCGAAACGAGTTTTTAGCCAAAAACCGGATGGTTACTACAAGATTTCGACTAAAAACTGACCCGAATTTTTATTCCTCAATTTTTTGCCGCAACACTCAGAAAAAATATATAATTCAACACCAAAAAAGATTGAAGGTCTTTTCACCCTTCTAATATCATTTTTCCAATTTTTTTTCGACTTAATTTTAATTAAATCAAACAAGATTCAGATACTCGTAAAAACAAATCCCTATATAAAATGTGGCTAACATTTGGTTCGATGAATATAGGTAAATCAAGGAGTCTTTGCGCCAAAAATCATGCAAAATTGAGTCAGGTTCCGAAACGCGTTTTTAGCAAAAAACCGTGATGGTTAGTAAACAATTTCGACTAAAAAACTGACCGAATTTTTATTCCTCAATTTTTTGCAACAACACTCAGAAAAAATATATAATTCAACCCCAAAAAGATTGAAGGTCTTTTCACGCTTCTAATATCATTTTTCCAATTTTTTCGAATTAATTTCTAATTAAATCGAAACAAGATTCAGATGCTCGTAAAAAAAATCCTTATATAAAATGTGGCTAACATTTGGTTCGATGAATATAGGTAAATCAAGGAGTCTTTGCTCCAAAAATCATGCAAAATTGAGTCGGGGCTCCGAAACGCGTTTTTAGCAAAAAACCGTGATGGTACACGATTTTCGCTAAAAAACTGACCNGATTTTTTATCCTCAATTTTTTGCCGCAAAACTTAGAAAAAATATATAATTCAACACCAAAAAGATTGAAGGTCTTTTCGCGCTTCGAATATCATTTTTCTAATTTTTTCCGAATTAATTTATAATTAAATCGAAACAAGATTCAGTTGCTCCTAAAAACAAATCTTTATATCCAATCTGACTGACATTTGCTTCGATGAATATAGATAAATCAAGGATTCTTTGAGCAAAAAATCATGCAAAATTGAGCCGGAGCTCTGCAACGCGTTTTTAGCCAAAAACCGTGATGGTTAGTACAAAAATTTGGCTAAAAACTGACCCGAAAAGTTTTTTTTTATCAATTTTTTGCCAAAATACTCAGAAAAAATATATAATTCAACACCAAAAAGATTGACGAGCTTTTCACGTTTCTAATATCGTTTTTCCATTTTTTCAGAATTAATTTCTAATTAAATCGAAACAAGATTCAGATGCTCGTAAAAACAAAACCTTATATCCAATGTGGCTAACATTTGGTTCCATGAATATAGGTAAATCAAGGAGTCTTTGCTCCAAAAATCATGCAAAATTGAGTCGGGGCTCCGAAACGCGTTTTTAGCCAAAAACCGTGATGGTACACGATTTCAACTAAAAACTTACCCAAATTTTTATTCCTCAATTTTTTGCCGCAACACTCAGAAAAAATATATAATTCAACACCAAAAAGATTGAAGGTCTTTTCACGCTTCTAATATCATTTTTCCGATTTTTTCCAATTTAATTTTTAATTAAATTGAAACAAAATTCAGAGGCTCGTAAAAACAAATCCTTATATCCAATGTGACTGACATTTGGTTCGATGAATATAGATAAATGAAGGAGTCTTTGCGCAAAATATCATGCAAAATTGAGTCGGAGTTTCGCAACGCGTTTTTATCCAAAAACTGTGATGATTAGTACACTAATTTTGGCTAAAAACTTACCCGAAAACTTTTTTATCAAGTTTTTGTCAAAATACTCAGAAAAAATATATAATTCAATGCCAAAAAGTTTGACGGGATTTTCATACTTCTAATATCGTTTTTCGATTTTTTTTTGTCCGAATTAATTTATAATTAAATAGAAACAAGATTCAGATGCTCGTAAAAACAAATCCTTATATCAAGGAGTTAATTTATAATTCCTCAACTTTTTGCAACAACACTCAGAAAAAAAATATATAATTAAACACCAAAAAGATTGAAGGTCTTTTCACGCTTCTAATATCATTTTTCCAATTTTTTTCCGAGTTAATTTATAATTAAATCGAAACAAGATTATGATGCTCGTAAAAACAAATCCTTATATCTAATGTGACTGACATTTGGTTCGATGAATAGAGATAAATGAAGGAGCCTTTGCGCAAAAAATCATGCAAAATTGAGCCTGAACTTTGCAACGCGTTTTTAGCCAAAAACCGTGATATACACAATTTTGGCTAAAAATTAACTCGAAAACCTTTTCATCAATCTTTTCCCAAAATACTCAGAAAAAATATATAATTTAACGCCAAAAAGTTTGATGGGCTTTTCACGCTTCTAATATCGCTTTTCTATTTTTTTCCGAATTAAATTGTAATTAAATCGAAACAAGATTCAGAAGCTCGTAAAAACAAATCCTTATATCCAATGTGGCTAACATTTGGTTCGATGAATATAGGTAAATCAAGGAGTCATTGCGCCAAAAATCATGCAAAATTGAGTCGCGGCTCCGAAACGCGTTTTTAGCCAAAAAAAAAATATAATTCAATGCCAAAAAGTTTGACGGGATTTTCATACTTCTAATATCGTTTTTCGATTTTTTTTGTCCGAATTAATTTATAATTAAATAGAAACAAGATTCAGATGCTCGTAAAAACAAATCCTTATATCAAGGAGTTAATTTATAATTCCTCAACTTTTTCCCGCAACACTCAGAAAAAATGTATAATTCAACACCAAAAAGATTGAAGGTCTTTTCACGCTTTTAATATCATTTTTCCAATTTTTTTCCGAATTAATTTATAATTAAATCGACACAAGATTCAAATGCTCGTAAAAACAAATCCTTATATCCAATGTGACTGACATTTGGTTCGAAGAATCTAGATAAATCAAGGAGTCTTTGCGCAACAAATCATGCAAAATTGAGCCGGACCCAAAAGGTTTTTTATCAATTTTTTGCCAAGATACTTAGAAAAAATATATAATTTAATGTCAAAAAGATTTACGGGTTTTTCACGCTTCTATTATCATTTTTCCATTCTTCTTCCAAATTAATTTTATTAAATCAAACAAGATTCAGATGCTCGTAAAAACAAATCTTTATATCCAATGTGGCTAATTTTTGGTTCGATGAATATAGATAAATCAAGGAGTCTTTCCGCAAAAAATCATGCAAAATTGAGTCGGGGCTCTACAACGCGTTTTTAGCCAAAAACTGTGATGGTTAGTATACGATTTTGGCTAAAAACTAACCCGAAAAGTTTTATCTCAATTTTTTTCCACAATACTCAGAAAAAATATATAATTCAATGCCAAAAAGATTGACGGGTTTTTCACGCTTCTAACATCGTTTTTCCATTTTTTTTTCCTAATTAATTTCTAATTAAATCGAAACAAGATTCAAATGCTCGTAAAAACAAATCCTTATATCCAATGTGGCTAACAATTAGTTCGATGAATATAGGTAAATCAAGGAATCTTTGTGCCAAAAATCATGCAAAATTAAGCCGGGGCTCCGAAACGCGTTTTTAACCAAAAACCGTGATGGTTAGTATACGATTTCGACTAAAAACTGACCCGAAATTTTTTTCCTGAATTTTTTGCCGCAACACTCAGAAAAAATGTATAATTCAACACCAAAAAGATTGAAGGTCTTTTCACACTTCTATTATCAATTTTCCAATTTTTTTCCGAATTAATTTTTAATTAAATCGAAACAATATTATGATGCTCGTAAAAACAAATCCTTATATCTAATGTGATTGACATTTGGTTCGATGAATATAGATAAATCAAGGAGTCTTTGCGCAAAAAATCATGCAAAATTGAGCCGAAGCTTCGCAATGCGTTTTTAAGCAAAAACCGTGATTATTAGTACACAATTTTTGCTAAAAACTGACCCGGAAACTTTTTTTATCAATTTTTTGCCAAAATACTCAAAAAAAATATATAATTCAACGCCAAAAAGTTTGACGGGCTTTTCATGCTTCTAATATCGTTTTTCCATTTTTTTCGGAATTAATTTCTAATTAAATCGAAACAAGATTTAGATGCTCGTAAAAACAAATCCTTATATCCAATGTGGCTAACATTTGGTTCGATGAAAATGGATAAATCAAAGAGTCTTTGCGTCAAAAATCATTCAAAATTGAGTCGGGGCTCCGAAACACGTTTTTAGTCAAAAATATTGATGGTTAGTACACGATTTCGACTTCCATATATATATATATAGGTAGGAGGACATTGGAGTTAACTCATGATCATCTCCCTAATCAAGACTCAAATTAATCAGATGTGATCTGGTCATTTCAACCTTGACAGCGGCTTCTCATCCAACTAATTAGTTGAAAATGTTGTCTTGAATTTTCTTCAAACTTTTCAAACCAATATATATATAGCAAGAAGCCAAAGTTCACCAAATACAAAGTCTCATTTACAATAATTACGTAACATTTTCACGTTGCGTGAATGATGAATTTCCTTTTTTCTTTCTCTCTTCTGAAAGTTGTCTGGTAAATTTGAACACCATATACAGTCAAATAAAGCCGCTGGAATATATCTATTTTTCTTATTTCGAAACTAAGCAAAATTTATATACTATATATAAGAGAAGAATAATCATAAATATTAGTATTTCCTTTTATTTTTTGTGTGAAAGTATTTGTCTTCATGTTGGTAAGATATATTATGATATAAAATTACTACTATAATAATATTGTACCTTACGAACTTCAAAGACCGGCTTTCGGTTAAGACAGAATTACTGCTAATTATTTACTAGTAATAGGATTTAATTACTGATAAACGACATGTTAGTTTATTTTTGAAGATGGAGATTGGAGATATTCTCTGTATTTATTTTTTAAAATCATCATTTTTTGTATTTAAATAATCATTATTTTCACTTAAGGACTACAAGCTTATTGATCAAGGTTTATTTTTAAAATAATCTTTTAATCTTCTTAATTAGGCAAAATCAAATGGTAAAGGGGCCCAATTTGTTCTTTGCCTGCCACGAGTCCCGACCGCAATCTCCTTCTAAACTGAAAACACACACACAAAAAAACCCGCCAATTAAATTAACGGACAAAATTGAAAATAATAATAAAAGAAAAAAAACGGTTTTCGAGAATCACAAGAAGTTTAAATTAGGAAATGAGAAATTAGATTCAAAGAAAGCCTTCATTTTTGTGGCAGTCGCTGGTGCAGAGCAGCTTGTGGCGGTGGCTGCGACGGAGGGAGGCGGAGAGAGAGAGAGGAAAATCATGAATAAACAAAACAAACCCACTGCGGGGCCTTAACGTTTAAAAAACGGTTGCCAGTTTCAAGGCTTCTCAGGCCATTAGATTTCTCTCTCTCTCTCTCTCTTCCTCTCTTTTGTTGGGGATTGTGTACATTCTCCACTTTTGCCTCTCCCCTGCTTCCAAGATCCATTGTTTCTTCGATCTTCACCTCCCCATTATCGTGTTTTCCTATGAATTTGTCTTATCTATCTGGAAATTTCTGCCATTTCCAAATCCTCCTGTTAACATTTTAAATCTTTTTGATTGGGTTGCATCAAAGGTTTCTCCTTTTAATTTGGATCAAAGGGCACCAAAGAGAAATCATTATCTTTTCAGGTAAATTTGAAAACTCAAAAGGAGAAGAACAAACTCTTTTCAAATTTTACATATTTTTCTCATTTTTGTCTAATTGCATTGATCTTTCTTTTTTGTTTTTCTAGCTATTGGGTGAAAAATTGAAAAATGCCATTGAAAAGCTTTGTTCGAGAGATTGGGAGTATAGCAAAGAAAAGTTCAGAGAGGAATAAGCTCAGGTGTGGGCGAGCCCATATTGCTCCGGAAGCTTCTTCTTCTTCATCATCATCTTCATCTGCTTCTTCGACCGCATTAGTTGAGCAAGGGCCATGGGCAAATTTACCTCCGGAATTGCTTTTAGATATAATAAAAAGAGTAGAAGGAAGGGAAACATGTTGGCCAGGAAGGAGAGATGTGGTTGCTTGTGCTTCTGTTTGTCGGTCATGGAGGAAAATTACTACAGAAATTGTTAAGACACCTGAAGACTCTGGCTTCTTAACTTTCCCCATCTCTTTGAAGCAGGTAACATTGGAAATGGAATCCTTCCTTCCTCCTTTTGTCCATTATTGTTGAAAATTTGGTTCATTAGTTACTTAAGTTTTTGGGTTTGTTTTGGTAGCCTGGACCAAGGGAAACTCCGATTCAATGCTATATTAGGAGGGACAGGGGAACTTCAACATTTCGATTGTATATGGGTCTCAGCCCTGGTAATTTTCTATCTTAAGAGTATATTTTTATTTGTTAGGCTTATTTGTCAGTCCAATGATATATATTTATACATGGATTAATTGATATATCTGAATTTACAGCTCTGTCAGGTGATATGAGTAAACTATTACTGGCAGCGAAAAAGATCAGAAAGGCTACATATACTGATTTTGTGATATCTTTAGTTGGGGATGATTTCTCTAGATCAAGCAACACTTATGTTGGAAAGCTCAGGTAAGCTTTTCGATGTGTTGGATTATCTTTTAGGTCTGCTATGTAAATGTTCAATTGTGCAAATTTAACAGAGAAGATTTAACAGGTCTAATTTCCTGGGAACCAAGTTCAATATCTTTTACAGTCAACCTCCAGATGAATCTACAGTCGCATCTAGTTGCCAATCACGGAGGAAAACTCATTCAAGGCAGGTGCCTCCTAGGGTAACTATGAGTAACTATGAGATCGCCAATATAACTTATGAGCTCAATGTTCTCCGCACCAGAGGTCCAAGGAGAATGAACTGTACTATGTGCTCAATCCCCAGTTCTGCGATTGAAGAAGGAGGAACTGCTCCTACACCAATGGCATTCACAAGTTGTGTTGATGAGCATTCTTCTCCCTTGTTGGAATCAGAAGGGAAAAGGCCACAAGTTGGAAATAGCTCAAGTGGCTATGCTAAGCCTCTGAAATCAGTGCAAAGTGCTCCCTTAGTTTTGAAAAATAAAGCTCCTAGATGGCATGAACAGTTGCAGTGTTGGTGCCTAAATTTTAAAGGACGAGTTACAGTTGCTTCTGTAAAGAATTTCCAGTTGGTGGCTGCTGTGGAGCCAAGCCAAAATGTTACAGCAGCAGAACAAGAAAAAGTGATTCTGCAATTTGGGAAGATTGGTAAGGACATCTTCACCATGGATTATCGGTACCCACTCTCTGCCTTCCAAGCTTTTGCAATCTGCTTAAGCAGCTTTGACACAAAACCTGCTTGTGAATAACAATTTCCTTGTTCCAAATATGGGCCTAATCATGATAGTGTTCGCTACGATTTGCTTGTACATATTCTCTTTGGAAACACTTTAGGCTTTGCCATTTTCATCAGGAATCACTTTTGTTACTCTGCATACTCCTTTTATGTAATGAGGGTTACACACATGTATTCCAAGTTTTAGTATCCATATATCTTTGACAAGCAAGTTCCATTTACTCTCGCCCAGAGCATGTCATGTTCTTCAACCTTTTTATTTCATATCACCCAAGATTCAGGGAAACTATGTTGTGCTAACATTTCAAAGGATTTTGTTGTCTTCCCTTAAATTTAGTATTCGAATGCAAATTCCATTAAATAGTGCATTTTTACATTAACAATATATTATGAAATACAAAAGCCATATACCTCAAGAACTTGAACTTGATTCTGGATAATATGGCATCCTTATTATCTATGTATCATAATCATTCTTTTTATCATGTCTGCATATATACTGTATGCAAAGAGACATGTATTATTACAAAGTTGCCATTTATAAGGTCAGAAAATTCCTATCTCCTTTTCTTTGTTCTTCTCCCCACAGCTGTAGCGACAACCATGTCGTCGAGGCTTTTCAGGATTATCTGGGTCTGAGTCGCTTGGTTCTGCGAAAAGCCCTCTGAGGCATCTTCTTCTTACTGTAGGCTCATATGTCAGCTTCTCTGCAGGGGTAATGTTAAACTCAGCCTTGCGTGTATCAAGAGGCTGTGCATTTTCTCTAGACTTGGTTGATTCTTCAAAAATTTGTTCAAATTCCAGATGAACGCCAGGATTTCTTTCGTTCACAGAACTTTCAAACACAACTGAATTGTTCACGCTTTGTATGTTACTGTTGACATATGCTCTTGGTGCTGGCTTTTCTTTGGTCATTGAATCCTTAGGCTTTCTTCCCCTAGAGCTTCCTTCTCCATCAGTTGTAGTATCAGGGCTGTCATCAGGGTTAATCTTATAACCCCGGTGAATGTGGACTAATCCATCTTTTTTGGCTGATTCTGAACCCAAGTGAAAAACTGCTCCCCTGTTTTCTCCTGCTAGGGTTAGAACACTGATTGATTTCTCTTCTGTAGGAAGATTTGGTTGCCCTGTGGCCAGCTCATGAACAAACTTAGAAATATCTTCTCTGATCTCTTTGTGAAGAGGAACTTGTTCCCAGTTGGAAGTGACATGCTTTTGATGAGAAGTGTTTGGCATGCTCCCATCTTTTGAATGTGTTAAACTCACTGTTTTGATCTGTTTTTCATCAGTGCTTGAGGTGGTCCATGTCTTCTTCTTTTCAATATCTTCTTTCTTCTCGTGGTGTCTTTTTCCTGTTTCCGAAGCAGCATCTGTTGCTGCAGCAAGCAGTTTAGTAGTTGTTCTCTGCTCTGCCTCTTCATGACTTGAACCCTTTGTTCTTGCTTTTCTGCGTTCTTCCGCAGCCTTTTTCCTTTCATCCCTTTCCTTTGGCTTTAGAGGTGCTGAAGGTGTTTCTCTAGCTGCTGCAGTAATTGCAGCAACTTCCTTTACTTGGGCTGATGTCTCTGAAGGCTTTACTGCAGCAAATGGTCGAAAAGTGGTACTTGAAGGCTGTGAGCTTTCTTGTGTAGCTGTTGGTGGTTTTTTCGGGGGAGACAAGGTTGGCTGCACTTGAGTGACTCTACGTGATGGAGAAGAAGAGAGTTGTGAAGATGTTTCGCCTGCACGGGGTGGTGATTGTTGCTTGGATACCGCCTGCACTGTTGATTGGGGCTCGAGTGCAATGCGAGATGGAGGTGGTGGCACAGAGGCAGCCCTTGCCTGCGTTGGTGCACGAGTTGGTGATTGCGTTTGAGAGGTAGCCCGAGTTTGAATTGTCCCACGAGATGGTGATGGTGGAACTGAGGAGGCTCTGACTTGACTTGTTAGGCGAGGTGGTGAAGCTGGCTGCGAATTAGCTTTGGGTTCAGTGGATGCACCTACACGGAATGGTGCTGCTGGCTGAGGTTCTGTCTTTTGTGGTGGTGCTTGAGCTTGTCCAGGCGCGGTTTGAACTGGGGCAATCCCTGCAGGGCGAAATGGTGGGCGTTGGATAGGGATAGTAGTGGATGGCTGGGAAGGGGCTTGAGTTTGAGGTTGAGGTGCAGGTCGAGGTTGTGGTTCAGCTATAGGACGGGGGGGAGCAGAAGCAGCTGATAGCCAAGGGAGTCGAAAACGAAAAATTTGCCTCTGATCTCCCATCTATGGTAAGCAAAAGAAAAACAACAATGAATGATGACTAATGGAATTGGAAGGTGTTGGGGGATTCTTTCTGATGATGATGACCCACATCTGATGTGAGGTTGGCATATATAGGTTTGAGTTTGATGCCTTGGAAAGTATATCAGACATGTTCCATTCATAACTTTCTTCTGATTTACAATCTCAAAACTTTCTTCTTGCTTTTAGAAAAAGACAAGTCATTTTGAAAAGACAGATTTTCCGTGTCTAGTAGGGATAGCATCTAGTTTTTGTTTGCCTTCAGATGTTTCCATGTCTCTCTTGTGTTTCAGGTATATTTCGAAACTATTATTTGAGTTTTGTTCTGCAAGACCAGACATTATTATTCTTTTCTTAAATGTCTTTCCAGTTTATACTTGCTTCAATGTCAGCTCAAAGAGCATAATTATACTTCTATCCAAGATTCCACGTGATTCATGTTTAAGTTCAAAGGAAGGATGTTTTTTTCTTTTCCTTCTAAAGTGCCAATAAAAAGCCATCTTCTACCAGCTTTGAGTATAAAATAGAGCTTGAATCTTGTCAGATACTAGATTATCATTTTCTGCAATTTAAAACAAGAATATCCCTTAAGCCTAACTTGCTTTAGTCTTTATTTCTAAATTATTGTTGGATTAAAGCTAATAAAATCAACATATATTCCTTACTTCATTTTAAGCTTACTCCCAAAGTAAAAATTTCAATAAAATCAAAGACAAAATACTCATATGTTTTATCTTTATGCTTCTTCTGATAAAATTCATACTTTCTTTTCGTTTAAGAATAAAAAACATAACTTTTTAGAGAAAGTTTGCACTTTATTCCATCTTACTAATTGATTGAGGCAAATGTTAGCTTGGGTTATGCCTCATAGGGAGGCAAAGAACAATCCAACACAATTAGTAAGAGAAACCCAAGTTTTCGTTTTCGTTTTCCTTGGTCTACTTAATCAAGAAAAGAATTCCTTCCATGTAAATTAAGAAAAAAAATGGGTGGCAAGATATTCTTTCTTCTTCTTCACCATACAAAAAGACCAAAGGCCAAAGTCCCTTAGCTTCATTCACAAAGGAGCTCCCCAAAACAGTACAAAATATCAGCTATTTCTCCAAGGTATGTAACTTTATTTTGCTGTCACTTTTAGCATCAGAATTATAAGTAAATATTCTACAGCTATGGAAATTCTTATTTTGCAATGTTCTGATGTACAGTGCCAAAATGCTTGGGCTAATGCAAGGACTAAGATCATGCCAGGAAGCAGCTAAGCTTGCAGTTCTAAAAAACTCAAGAGGCAGAGTCTTCATTGATGGGAAAAACATGTTGTCACGTCTCGGTTGCGTGACGAGTTCCTCTCTTCTTCCTAATTCACCTATGGAAATGCAAGAGAAAGGATTAGAAAACATAACAGTAGCAGATGTACTAATGACAAAAGGAGAAGAAAATGTTGGGTCTTGGTTTTGGTGCCGAATCAACGACAATGTTGATGATGCCATGAAGAATGTAGGTATCCCAACAACATTTTCTTCAGTAACACTTGAAATTGTTACATACCATGTTTCAGTAAATCTTGTTTATAAAGTTAACTGTTATTGAAAGAAACAAAGGAAATTTGCAGATGGCAGAACATAATGTTGGGTCATTGGTGGTGTTAAAACCAGGAGACCAACAACATATTGCAGGAATTATCACAGAAAGAGGTAAAGATTGTCTTATATAAGATTAATGTTCCGATATTGACTAGGAAAAGTCAATGTTCAAATTTTGATTATAAGTTTATAACAAGGAATTTTTATGTAAATCTTTTTAATTGTGGAATGGGTGACTGTTAAGACTATGTAAGGAAGATAATTGGGAACGGAAGATCGCCTAAATACACAAGAGTTGGGGAAATCATGACTGATGAGGTAATAAGAACCATTTCTTTCTTTATGCTCTTATTCCTAAACTCAAAACTCACCCCATTTTGTCATTAATCTGTCAACAGAACAAGTTAATCACAGTGACAACTGATACAAGCATTCTTAAGGCAATGCAACTTATGACAGGTAAGTACTAGATGGGGATTTATTTAATCTGATTATTATTATGTTAAAAAGATTAAGATATAGCCAGTAAGGATTGTTATTGATGATGACAGACAATCACATAAGGCATGTTCCGGTTATTGATGGGAGAATGGTCGGAATGGTATCGATTGTAGATATTGTCAAAGCAGTGGTGGAACAACAGAATGGAGAACTAAAACGACTGAATGAGTTCATTAAAGGAGAATACTACTAGCATTCTGCAAAAGTTTGGATAAGAGATTTCAAGCCAGAAAAATGGCTTTAGGGTATCAAAGCTTTGTACTTGGCTTACTATGAACATTCTTTTGCAGAGGGAAATAAAATGGGCTATTGATTTGCAAAAATTTCATGCTACTTGCGCTTAATCCTGGAATTTTGAACCGCCTTTCTTTTTCAAGTAGATGAATGAAAACCAGCAAGTGTATAAAAGTCTAAAATGGAACACCTGCATCTGCGTGAGCAATGAAATATGTAAGATTAACTTAATCTGCCATAAACAAGAACAACAAAATTGCATTGAAAAAGAAAAAAGCAACGTACATCTTTTCAATAATTATTGCTACAGAGTACTGTGATTAAACGAACAGTAGAAATAAATAAAAATCAATGATAAGAACCACAGCAAAGTCTCAAAACAAAATCAGGTTGATAAAGCATCATAGCCTATCTTATCTCAACTGTTAAACTTACATCCCATTGGGTTACTCAGTATGCTAAGATTTGTAAATTTAACTATCTAACCATCCCATCGATGATCATTTCTAGTCACAAAGGCTATCTCATCGTTGGTCTCATCATTGGTCTTTTCCGGTTGAGAGTATGAGATGCCATTAGGGAGACCTTTAATTGCTCTAATTGCTCTGGTTTTATGAAGCCCTTGGCCTCCATCAGGTCAAGTATCCTTTGAGCATCCTGCACGAAGCCACCAGCTATAAGTGCCTTAAAAATTCTCTCAAACTCTTCGGGCCCCAATTCTTCCTTCTTAGCTTCCAAAACTCCAAGAGCCTGGAGAGTTTTTTTCTCATATCCAGCCCTTGAGTACATATCACAGAGACTCACATGAACATTTAGAGGAGGAACTTCACCCAGTTCAGCAATCTTACCCAACAGATGCTCAACCTCATCAACTAGCTGCAGCTTAGACATCCAATCCAGAAAAACTGCATACGTGGCAATGCCAGGTTCAAAACCATCCTTCTCCAGCTGCAATAGAAGATCTAAGGCCTTATCAAGTAAATTTTTCTTCTCATAAGCGGCAATCATGCTAGCAGTGCACTTGTCATCAGGTCTGTGGCCAAGTTTTATCATATTGTCGAAGTTGTTTCTAGCTTGATCAGGGTCACCAGCTTTCGCATGTGCCTCAACAAGCAATGAACAAGATTCCATAGTCGGTTGAAATCCTGAAAACTGCATGGTGGTTGCAATTCGTACAGCTCCAACAACATCACCAATGCAAGAAAATGACCGAAGCAATGCCATGTAAATTTCCTCTGAGGTTTTTATGTCTTTTGTTTCCATCTCTCTCACCAACGCCTCACCCAACTTAGGTTTGCCAGCATTAACATATGCCATTATCATTGAATTGTAGACCTTCACATCTGGCTCGAAGCCATGGCTCCTCAAGCTTTCAAATGCCTCCTTAGCACGGTCAAGATTGCCTGCCTTGCTATACATATCAACCAGAATTGTAGTAGTTGAAATATCAGGCATTAAACCATCTTGAAGCATCTTCTGAAGGATTCTCTCGGCATCTTCTACACGCTTTTCTTTAGCATAGGCATCAACTAGCTTTGTGTAGTCAGAAATGATTGCTTGGAGAGATTTTTCGCTCAAGACAAGTTCTGCTACCTATAAATATTCAACATCATAATGGCATATTCAGAATCTGTAGCTGCACTATCACAAACTTTATTATGCGAATACTCATTTTACATGCATCCTATTTTACAGTTCAAGAAGAGAAACTGCATCCTAAGGCAAATCAACAAATTTCTCAAAAAATATAAGTATTTATGTTTTGTTGTTGGAGCCCAAAATTAGACAAAATTTAGAATATACCAATATACAACAACTCCTATACACTCTCAAACAGAATCCTGCATCTACTAAGGATCTGCAGTTTCTCTCATTCTTCATATTAGTTATCTGTCTAATTACAACCCAACCAATCTTATCCAGATAATCCATATGAGAAGCACAACAATGTCAAATAATTGATTGAAATCTTAACATGGACGTTGAGCAGGGAAAACTTATGACTCTAGGCAAGATTCTGTAAGTAGTTCTAATCAGCTATATAACTCTTTCAGTGGTTTGAGAACAATAAGATATAATCATAAACAAAAAAGATAACTGGAGGGAGCAATCAGTTAAAAGAAGCACATTCATGATATCCTAACAGAAAACAATTTAAAACTTTCTTTGGGGGGCACCAAATTTCAATAAATCACATAATAGGACAAAAGAAATTTGATACCAGTCATGCAATATTAGTCATATGGGATGTCGTAACAGTAAAGTATCATGCAAGGTTTTGAGACCACATGGTCTAACAAGAATGAAACTTTACCTTCAAGTGTATGTCAGGATTCTGTTGTTTCAATCTATCAAGAAAGGCCATCCAGTCAACACGAGTAGGTTGCAAAAGTTCTACCCATTCAGCCAAAATCGGTGAGGGATCATCCTCCTTTTTTAAGGAAAGCATTTTATCCATGACCAATTTGCACTTCCCAGTTATTGGCTTCGGCTCCTGAGACCAAAATATTTCCTCTCTCTCATGGATTTTATCAGCCACTTCAGCCCACTTAGGATCTGACAAATCCAGTCCATATATCTTATACTTTATCTTTCCCTTTCTTTTTGGAAGAGATACCACCCTAGGTTCATCCTCTGCTACACCAGCCTGTTCATCAACGGTCTTTTTATCCTTGGATTGCGCTTCCTTCCCAAGACGTTCCAAACCCTCATAAAAGTCACTCTCCTCCATCTTCTCTCTTGCCCATTTAAATCTGAGCTCCCTTAACAAATCCCCACGAATCCCAACTTCACCAGCAAAGTGACACATTTCTTGCACCTCTTCGCACTGCAAGAACTGCTTCATCTTTTCCTTCTTCCTCGCGTTCTCCATATCGTCCAACACCATATTACTAACTTCCCATACAGTTCTCCACAAATCTTCACTAAAATCCTCTGATGACATTGCCACTGCAGACCCAAGCATTTGCTGAATACCACCCTTCTCCATTTCTTCTACAACTTTCCCAATAATAACCATAAGCATCCCATCAATTGTCTTCTTGTCACAATCCGTGTAAACTTCAGATAACTTACCTCTCATAATCCAAACGAATCGTGATAAAAACTCATTCATCGTTCCATCCTCCTCTTCCTCAGAGTCACTAGGCGCAAGTTTTGCTTCAGCTTGAGCATAACTTAGCTTAGTTTCTCGGGTTGAGTGAATATATCTAATAAAGGGGGAAATGGGTTTAGGGTTTTGGAGAAAAGCTGACCTTTGATCACTACTTAATGAATGAAGGGAAGATGATGTGGCGGCGGAAATGGTTGAAAAGTTTTTGGAATTATTAGAGATTGATTTCCCTTTGATTTTTGATAAATTATTGATTGTTTTCCTAGAAATCAAATGCTTCAAGTTCATGACTGCTAAAAAGGAGCCAAAACTCTAACACTATATTCCTCAGAATCTCAAAATAAACAAACTGAATATACTAATTATAACTACAAATACCTCGGAGATAAAGAGATTAGTGATGAAATGATAGACATAAATCGAGCTAGACAGAGTGCAGCCAGTCTGTTTGGTTCTCGGGAAAGAAAGAACAGGAATCTGGCCGATAAAGATGGGCGTAGGTTGATCCGAAAATAGACGAAGCTCCGGCCGCCGTGGACTTTGCCCGTTAAAGTGTGTCGTAATGGACGGCTTAGATTAGAAGGGTTTAGTGGAGGGACTAGTGAAGGGGGAGAGTGTTAGGGCTTTTCAGTGCGGTTTTTGTTTTGTCCGCTTCATTTCATTTCTTTTTATTTTTTAAAATATTTTACTTTTCTTTTTATTATCTTTAAAACTATTTTTATTCTATATTAAAATTAAAATTATTATTATCATGATTTTTTTGAGAGAAAATTATCGTGATTAATAAGTTTAAAGCTGTATTATGTTTGATTTTTAAACTAAGTTATCAACAACTTAAATGATTACTGATTGGTGTGATATTTAAAAAGAAAAAATAAAGTTTCAGCATGAAAAAAATATTTTTCATTTATTTTCATGAACCACAATAAAGTAAATCAAACTATATTCATATACACCATGATAGATTCAACACCGGTATAAAAAAAAAAGATAGATTCAACAAATGGTGTTAAAATCATTACAAAACAAATTTCACACATTAAATTTCAGTGATTCGGATTCAATCTCCAACAGTCTGAAGTATCAAAAAAAAATCACACATTAATTAAGATATGAGATAGCATAAAACAGTTTAAACTAAAAAAAAGAAAAGAATATATGGGATTTACAAAATAAGTCATGGGAATATTGGAAACTACACATCAAAATTGAACTAAACAAAATTTTTAGTTAATTCCCTGAATTCAACATGATTATTATATATACAACACATGGATTAATGGGTTGGGCTTGGATCCTGGATTCTGAAAGAAGAAAGGAATTAAAGCAGCACCAAACCAAAAAGGAAGTCAACAACGTTATTTAGCATGATGTAAGAACCTTAACATTTTCTTACGCAGCCATCCAAAAGCCTTGGGAGATGATGATTTCTTAGCTCTGAACTCACTGCCATTGCTGGAGACATGAGAGCTTTCTTGACTCAAAATGTCGCTAGAAATTGAACAATGGGATTGGGAGGCATCATTTTTCATCATACATCCCAAGAGATCGAGCAATAGTAACGCGTTCTCCGATCCTTTAGAACTGCCATTGACAGAAATGCTGAACAAAGATTGAATTATGCTTTCGGACATAATCATTTGACAGTAGTACCCTGTATTCTCATAACATAGAGACAGGAGCAACTGAACAGCAAGTTCTTGTTCCGCCTTGTTACCGGCTTCCAAGAGTGTGGCTATTGAAGAACATAAATTGGCTTCAGCAACTTCAATTCTAGCCTCTTCAATATGGCATATGTTGTTTAAAATCTCAATGCAATAGCCTGCTGCAACCTCTGAATCCTCAAGAAAAGAAACCAGCTTTGGGATATAACCCAAATATGCAATATGGTAACCAACATCACTGCCATGGGACAAATTACGCAAGGTCTTCATAGCAAGCATGTAAAGTTCTGTTACCGTTGTGTCAAGGAATCTTAGGATGGAAGGCAGAATGCCGGAGGCTAGAATTCGGGACTTATAGTGCTGTTGACAGGATAAGACTTCCAGTATAGCAAGAGACTCTCCAGCTGCTCCACAATCCAACAATGATGCCAACAAATAGATGATATCTTCATGACAGGGAGGTAATTCCACTCTGCAGGTAATCATAGAAGAATTTTAGGACACTACACCTAAGTAACTCATAATGTTTCTACAATTGTACTTTACTAGACCTAAGTGAATAGTAAAGGAGAAGGATACCAGAGAGAATTGTTACCTGCTACGGCTCAAAATCGCGAAAAGCACCTCTGCTCCATGCTTTTGCATTTTCATATCAGATATATCATTTGCGTCCTTCAAAAATTTGATCACAGGATTAACATTACTATATGAAAATGTCAAATACTGAGCCTTATCACTGTTTCCGAGAAGGCCTTTCACATATTCAACTGCTTTGCATTGAGAATTCCAGGAATGCTTATCAAGTTCACAAAGGAAGGCTGCATTGATTTCCTGACTACTTGGAGGCGTAGAAGAGGAGTGATATCTTTGAAACTGAGACTCTGCAGCAACCTGGGGCAGTCCAGATGCAATCTCATCATCGCATTTCCCATCTAATGAATTCAGACTAGAATCGGTACTTATTGAGCCAAGTGAGAGTGAGACACTCCCCATTGGAAGTTGCAAACCCATCACTGAACTGGCAAAGCTAGAAATGGAGCTGATCGAAGAACGCTTCTGTAAGGAAAGCAATGAAGGGATTGGTTGTGCTTGTTCAGGAACATTGATTCCATGCCTCAAACACCACTTTGAAATAAGGTCTTTCATTGCTAAATTTGGAGTGATGGACAAGTGCTCCAACTTTGTATTAGTCACAGGACACACCTGGTTGCCCTCATTAAACCATTTCTCTATCCAAACTCGCTCAAATGTTTTGCCAGATGCAATAATTACAGGATCATACAGCAGTCTCATAGAGATGGGGCATTTGAATTGCTCCGGAAGCTTAGGAATGAATATGTCCATGTCCTTACGCAAAGTCTCATCTTCCGTTTTCGCTCCTTGCTCCTGCTCCATGGAGTGAAAATAGTTATCTTCCTCTGAAGGAATGATGCTTTTGGATTGGAGATGCCAAATTGACTTCCCATGTTTTTTCAGAAGATTTAAGAGATAAGTCAAGATTCTCCTCTTCTTGGGGTCTGTATCACGGACTTTGTTAAGTAGTTTCTTGATAGACCTTCGTTCTATCAAAAGAGCAAAAGGAGATGTAATGCTAAGCCTCAAAGCTGCAAGTTGAAGAGCCTCGAGTTCTGATTGGATTTTGGAGCCTGATGCAGGTTTGTCCTGTTGAAGCATTGAACGTAAAACTGCTCCAGCCTCATATTCAGATGGTTCTAAAGGAAACCTCGCACTGCTAAGTTCTTCTACAATTCTAGATATCTGCAAACAATAATAGCCCCTTAATTACAATTAAGTAAAGGATCTAAAGGAAAAGGCTGAAGAAATGACTGAATATAGTAAATAAAATTTAAGTTGTCCATTACTAAACAAATCTCTATATATCTTTCCACCACTAAAGGAACAATAGCACCAAATTATAGAAGGTACAACAAAACCAAATCAAGCACTCTTCACTATACCTGACACAAAATTTAAGAAAGAGAAAAACTATGGAAGTATCAAAAACCTTTGCAGCCAGCAAGGGTGGAACTAGATCTTTAACTTGAATCATACAAATCTCCAAAGTTTTCCGAATCTTTTCACACCTCAAGAGTATTGCTTTTGCTGTAATTGCCTATAAATCCATCAGAAGAGTTATTACCCAAGCAGTGTCAACAAAAACATGATAATTATGAATTTTTTTTATTAAAGCCTACAGATTAAATCCTGTGTATGTATGGCTTACTGCATAAATTTGACAGTGACAGACCAAAGTGGCAATGTGATGTGAATATAAAGAGTCAAGCTATTTGAAATTAAATGCCTACCATGGGGAACAAAAGTATGCAAGAGGGATAGATATATCAAGAGCGTAATGATTTTCTTAACATTACATTTTGGTTTATAGGAAAACAAAAATTCTATGCTGCATGAATGTAACATGGGTATTTAAACAACAATAAAATCTCGGACTAGTGATATCAGTTTCTGAATTCAGCAGATACTCCTTTCACATATACTATCTTTTATTTATTTTATAGACAGAGGAAAATGTTACAAAAGAAAGTACCAAGTATAGTTTGCTGGATTCAGAACAGTGCTGGATTAGTAACTTGGCTTTATCCAATGTCGATTGCAATGAGCATAATGCCTGCATTCCTGATGTGCATCGTGGCCGAGCAGACTCGAGAGATGAAAATATGAGCAAAATGCTATCAACGAGTGTCTTCAGCTCCAAGCACATTAAGCGATGCACCTGCATCCACTGCAAATTGTCAACCAAGAAAAAAAATGCTAAATTAATTATCAACACTAGATTCTCTCAGGATGGAAATAAAAGGCAAGCCTTCGAAATTAATGAATAGTAAGGGAAATAACAATAACCAGTTTAATGCAAAAATGTTTCCCAAGGTATTTTTCTCTGGAAAATAACAGAACCTAAATTCTTTCAAAAGGAGATATCTTTCTATACCTAACTCTAAAGGCAGCCAATATCTCTCAAAACCAAAATGAAACCTTCCATTCAGCTAGAAATTTGATAAAACAGCACAAAAGAGTTCTGATAATGCTCTAAGGAGCTGTTAAAAAGAATTTTAAGATAATTAAGTGGAGAACTATGTCTTTCATAAAGTTCAAACAAGTTGGATATTTAACTGATGAGGCATTTAGTACTTAAAGCCGCGCCCTTTCTTACTAAGTGTCCTATATTTTTGCTCGTAGATTCAAGTAGATATGCTACATGATATTTATTGAAAGCACTTTGACTATGTTGAATCCCAATTCTTCTTGAAAAAAGTCAAAGACATATGGTCCAAAAGCTGGACTAAGCAGTTGGCAAATACCTTAATGGTACTGTAATGTGGAAGTTCAAAATTCTCAGCAGCTCCAAGTTCCATATTTTTAAAGTATCCTCAATCTGCACATAGACCAAAACAATTTGAGTTCTTACTCAATTATATTTACAAATTTAACATTACATATTTGAATTGCAGTTACATGAATACTTCCTTCAATTATCCCACAACTTTTTAACATTTAAATAGAAACAAACCAAGACCAGAGGATGGCTGATGATTAAGACAAATAAACGGATAAAATGAAGAATCGAGCTATGGGAACATCACATATGCACGACAAAATTAACTGCTTCCTTAAGAGTATAAAGCTTTCTTGTATAAGATCCTTTTAGTTGGAATACTGATTGAAGAAGGCTTCTCTAAACATTAGAAAAGTTCCTATAAACTCAGAAGTTGTAATCATGCACACAAACTGAGGAAAATTTCTGCTTCCTCATACAGAGCAGAGTCACAGATCAGTGAAACATGCACCTTCATCAAACAAGCCTACTTATCACAGCAACAAAATTCTGGTAGCAAATTGTGATGATTACAAGCAGTTTCGGCAGATCTTTACATACACAACCAAGAACAGGTTATGACTCTTTCTTAGATGAAATTGAAATATAGCCACAAGCAGATGCTAAAATTCATTGAAAAGTTATGCTCTGGATAAATTGAAAGTCAAGCCAAAGGCATCCATGATATATACAGGTTCATCATTGGTTTTTATACTATCTTTCAGTAGGTTAGTCCATTGCTTACAAGTTAAACGTTAGAGTTAAAATATATAATCAAAACGAAAACTTACCAAGTGGCTGTACTAGCAGATTCTCAGCATAAGCTCCACAGAATACCCAACATAGAAACATCAGAATGAACAGCGCATAAATTCCATGGCTAGCTGCTTTACATGAAGAAGTTCCTCTTATCATAAGGCAGTTGAGACAGCAACCTCTATAACATAACATGCATCCTTCAGTTGGCCAAGAGAAAAGCTATAAGGGGAAAAGACCCCACTAAAGTGAGATCAGAATGAAAATATAATGTAAATGTACTTCATTGCCTTCAAAGTGGTTCTGTTGAACAGTTATATGCTATATATAACCCAAAAAAGAAAAAAAACAATAGCAAAAAAGAGAGCAAAATACACGAGGAAAATAGTAAGTCTTCCTCCTTGTGAAAACCAGGTTTTTTATATACAACAATAAAGGTTTTGGGAAAATGAGAAGACTTAAGGACCAATTGTTACCAAAAAGAAAAAGGACCAATAAGGGAGAGATATAGAGATAGAGATGGTGTACAGTGTACACCATTGGACTTCTTTAGCAGACAAAATAGGAAGGATGGAGGAAAGAATTTTTAAAACGAAATTGGTCGTTGACGCCATTAAGTCAGTTTACTAAGTTAATTATATGCTCTGTTTTTCCTTCCGTAATTCTTTTTGGGTAATTATTGTTATTATAATATTATTATGCTTTTCCTGTTCATGCTGTTTTTAAATTAAAGAAATTATTTTTCTTCTTCCATTTATGAAATGAGCAATGAAACGGATTAGGAATAATCTAACTTAGTAGGGATCCTGATAGCAGTTAATCAGTATTTTTTTTTTTTGGCCACAAGCAGTTAATCAGTTTAAGTAAACCTGATTCTCCCTTAAAACCAAAGTCAAACGGTCAAACTGGTTTACCAACCGCACATCCATAGGACAAAATGATTTTGTGTAGTTTTTTGAATGTGCGCCACCCAATAAGAAACAACAATAAAAGGACACAAGCTAGAAGTTAAAAACGAAATTCATCTCAGCTGGGTAGAAGATATTGACAACGTAAATGGAAAGACATGAATGGAAAACCAATAAGAAGACCATAAAACAAGTATTTCGACGACCTATAACTGACTTGGACATTGACAGTGTGAGTGCTAAGACATTTTCCAACGATATTATAACTAGTGATCCTTAACTTTTAACCAATAAAAAGAAGACCATAAAGCATGCATCTCTATGACCTATGGCATCAAAGTTAGAAAAAAAAAAAAAACAAATTAAGTCTTAGTCAATTCACATTACTGCCTTTAAATCAAGGGAAAGTAAGAATTTGCAATTCATGTCATTTTCATTTGCTATTTTATAATTATTGGTCTTAAACCACAGGATAATTAACCGGCCTTACCATCTCCAAAATATAATAAAGGCCGGCATTACCATACTGTCGTTAATGGAATGTATCTACTTATTTATCTGATTCCTCTCAAGAATGAGTTTAAGTTCTACATTTCTGACATTATTTTTTCACTCCTGCTCTCAAGATCATTCACCAAAGACCAATTCCACATGAAAAAATAAATCTAAAGGATTTAGGTAAGCATCATAAATTTTGAAGTAAGAGAGAAGTACCTGATTGCCGGTAGACACTGTAAATTTGATGTTTGACAAAATTTCATTGACCGGTGGACACTGTAAATCTGATGTTTGCCGGTAGACACTGTGATCCTCCATGTTACTTTAATGCTGGTTTAATTGATCGTTCATGGAAGGAGTCAAATGACTAAACTTCTAGATAAAGTAACCTGGAGGATTAGTACCCACAGAAATACTTTGTTTTACCAAGCCAGTGTGATTAATATCTCTTCAATTCTGTATCAAATTGCTCTGCTCTTCTTTCATGATCAGAATGTTTAGAACTGAGGCCACAAGGATGATATGAGCTGAGTCTTTGGTCTACTGTGGACGGGCAGACGTGTTCTCCCTCCAATGTCATTCCTAAGAAGTATTTTCTCAAATTACCATATCCAGGTTTTCTTTAATTCATAATTGGCATGTGGTGTGTATCAGACTTCACTTTAATCCGGTTGCAAGCAAGCCAAATAAACATGGCAGAACAAGATGCATAATATGTATACCAGTGTACAAAAGCAGTAGCGAAAAAAGACCCTTGAAGTGAGACAGAAAACATTGTTGAAAGTTGAAACCTTAGCATAAAACATATACCACCCAATCAACTAACCAGAAACCATAGGACCCAAAGTTCTTCCTCCCAATCCTTGTTGGCTCAGAAGAATCTTTAAACTAAGAGGATCAGAGTAAATTCGTTTTAGTCTAAAAATCAACATTTTACAAACATCTACATGGATAAAGTAGATTAAACATACCTAACAGACTACATGGATAAAATAGACAAAACATAATTATTATTGGTACACAGATTTAAAGAAATTGTGTCATGACTTATGACTAAATAGAAACAGAGGAACCCTAATTATGTTAAAGATCCAGTTGTACTAAAATCAAAATTCTCAACAGTTAATGTATTATTATTACTTTGATTGAAACATCCAATTTGTTTTTCCTCTTCATTCCATTATATGGATATAATGAAGATAATCCCAGTTTGGTCCATTGCATATAAGAGGGACAGTCTTTAAATACGGTAGATTGCTTTCTTTGTCAAACTAAACAGGGTACTTTATCATTCAGGAGACGGAAATTAAGAACCCCTTCACTCTAGTATCCCAACCTGGTCAATAGCAACTTAGAACAACCGCACAAGCATATAGTTAACACCTCTTTGTTTCAAAAGAAAGGATTTGGGTCAGGAAAGACACTTCAGAATCTTACTTGTTTAGAAGAAACATAATTATGCTTTCCATTATTTTAACCACTCGCAAATCTCTGACCCTATCTCATATCTTCTCTATCAGAATAAAAACAAAGGCAAAAGTCACTAGAAGGAGGGCTTTAGTTTTATATTTGGCATCTTAATTTATAATTATATCTATATCAAGCATGACCAAAAGACCTTCAGTCACTTCAAGCTACAAGATTTGAACAAATTGCTCTCCATTCGTTGTTTAACGAACATCGATCAAGCATCTGCTCCTTATCTTTCCAGACATTCCATCAGCAAAACACGCTTTTACTATACCATCTTTGAGTAGATCCAACGATAATGAAGATCTGAAAATACTTTTCCTTTGCTTTATTCAAAGATTCCCCTCTAAGTGTGGTCCTTTAATGCCTTTAAATACCCAATGAGTGGATGGGTAAATATCAATGCCCTCAGTGGAGTAGACTCTTCCAGGTATTGAAAAGGCATTGGTCTTTGGTTTTTGAGCAGTCAATATCCAAAAAGCTACCAGGAAAAACCAATAAATCTAGACCTATTAAATCTTCGGTTTTAGATAGGCTTTGGGCCATAGACATTGAATCATATTATTGAACCCACAACAAAATTTAAGAGCTCTCCTAATCATAAGAAAGGACCACACGGCAAACAATTTCCACAAGGAAAATAGCAAGGAAACCCCACTGACATAACTTTCGCCTGAAGGGAATTGAGAATTTGAGATGATAAAGATTCTAAAATTCAAAAGATCTAGAGACTACAGAGTATTTTGGTGTGGATTCCTTGCGCATTTACCAGGTCATGACACGGCCTTCCTTCTTTGGCTGCATATGCACCATATCAAGCCAAGAACCAAGCAATTTGTCTACATATCCACTCTTCCCTTCCATCCAACAATGTAAGATGAAGGTAAATTTAGCGCCCAAACATGTAAATCTAGGATCAAAGGTGAAAAACAGTTATGATAGCCGGTAACATTTCCCTCGGATAGCTCCCCATTAACAGTTATTCTAAACTTCTCCAAGCAAACTTTAAAAAGCTACCACTATTCCTAGTAATAGCAATCATTATTATGACTTCTAGATAAATTGTTGAAAATAATAATCATTTCTAAAGGAGAATAAAAGGTAAGTGCATTAAGGTTTTACTTCATCCATTTATTTCTTCTAAGTGATTTTCTTCCTAATGTTTCTGTATTTACATTTCCAGGAATCAAGCAAAACTAACTATATCATGTGTTCCAAACCCTTTAAAGGAACAACAGTTTAGGAATCCAACAAAACTATACTTGATCATGTCCCAAACCCTTTCAGGAACAACAGTTTGCAGCCTAAGTGCAATGAAGGTACAATAATTTAGCAAGAATCAATCACAGGCAAAAGCTTATTATATGCAAAAAGAAAACAAACCTTCTTTGATCTTTCAATGAGTTTGAGTTTATATAATTATGACTTTATGAGTATAGCTGACAAAAGTGACAACGTGTTTGTAAAGAACTGTGATAGCCACATGGCAAGATGCTAGATCAGAGAACTCGATGGAAACAGAGAATAGCATTGATCCTAACTTGTGTTTCTTTCCAAGGAAAGGTATTTGTTCCAACTTTGACAACAAAAACAAGCTGCACAAAACGTTAGGGGCCAGGCCACCAATTTGGAATATGATGAAGATGAAGAACAGTTTGAAGTGCGAGAGCCGGCTTGCATACCAAATAGCCCCATACGAATGGTCTATGACTATGCAGCTTCTGAGAAAATCGCTTTATCATATTGAAAGTTTATTTGATTCTTTTGGAAAGATGTTGAGGCTTGAGGAAATTCAACTGACCAAGCAGCTACTGGTTTTTTAACTTTTTTTTGGCATCAAGCAGCTACTGGTTATGGTACACGTTTTTGAAAGAAAATCAGGTAGAAGTTGATCACTCCGAGTAGTTGAAACTGAATAGTGATGTTTTTAAAGAAACAAAAGACCAAATGAACCTGAAAAGAAAACTTTTTGTGAACAAAATAAATTGAATGATCATTTCAACACCAAACAAGGAAACAGCAACCGCAAGAAACCTAAAAGGAGAGGAATTCCAGAGATTATCCAGCATGCCAATAGAAAGACAGCAAAACTTTGGTAGTTAATACCAGAACAGAAAAATGTCAGCAAAACTCAACAAAAGAATACCCTCTTTACAGCATCTAATGTGGAAAATTTATTATAAGCTAAAGCCAATCGGAAAAAGAATAACGTTGCCTTAGAAGAAGGATCGATGAACTCTCCTTGTTCAACAAAAATGCACAAAAGTTTTTCTAATAAAGGAGGATACCATTACGGTTCTGAACCTCTAATTATTCATCATTCATTCAATGTCCTTTGATAATGATAGTCTCAGAATTAATCATTTTCCGAAAATACGTTGAGTCAACCTATTGCCAGGAAAATTAAAATAACGAAAATCCCATGAACAAAATTGGCACCATTACAGCCAGCTTTAAGAGACTTAACTCTGCAGGACCTAAAAATTATACCAACAGATTTCCTTTTCTGATCGATATACCTATTGACACTTAAGACGGAAATCGTAAGGGAATCAACACTAGTAATCTTTTGAAGTTTCAAATTTCTTATCATTTTCTTTAGATCCAAACTTCATCAGCAAAGCCTAAGCCTCGCAAAAATTTTGAAAAATAGAAAAAAGGAAACATAACTTAACTAAGCCTAAAGAGTAAAGAGATCAGGGTATTGTAGTTAGTGACTTAGTGAGCAAAAGAAGGGCAAGATGGTAAATTAAAGGATTTTGTATGGCAGGAAGTAAACTGCCACTCCTACTCAAAACCTGACACAGGATCTTGTAAAAGAGCCGACGCTGTGGAATTTTAGGCAATAGAGAGATAAAAGACTATCACCGCACGTCTCAGCAAACTGCCAGGCAGAAAGGCTTTGGAATGTTGTTCAGAAGCCAAATCTCCATTTTCCAAGCTCCCGCATCAATGACGTACTAAAATTCATGGATCAACTTGATCAAAGATATAAATAGAAAAAAGAAAAGTGACAAATTATGTTTCTGATAGTAACCACACAGCAAAGTCCCAAAATGAAGAGGAGGTCCCAGCCGCCTTTAGCATTTGGAGAGATATTATCATGATTAATCTATACAATATGCAACATTAATAAAAAAAAATATGAGAGAAGAGAATCATCCGTTCCCTTTTATGAAGTTAACAGTCTGTTAAAAGAGCTTCTGATTTCTAGTTTCCTCTATTCTGGCCCCTTCCATCTATAGCATTTATCATTAAATCTTTGCTACCACTAGTTCTCCAATTCTAATATATTAAAAGAAGAATAAGACACAAACAATATACTCTTTAAATAGAGTATATTTTCCCAAGTTGCTCAATTAAGAGAAGCAAGAAAATCCCATCTTCCCACTCAAAAGATGGAAGAATATCTTACTGTATATTTTGCAGGTTTAAAAAAGGTTGAGTATCATGTTGTTGGAGCATTTATGCTAATGGCCGTAGACTCTGTTTTGGGGGATCTAATCCCCACCATCAGATTAATTTTCAAAGAAATCAATTTGGTGCTGATGATGATATTATAAAAGACAAGGAAAAGACTTTTATAAAGAGCCAGTTTTTTAACACTGGATTCTTGTCCAACAAAGCCCTCGCTTAAGCAAGCGAATCACATCTTCTTGTAGCCCCGAAAAAAAATATTTGCCAACTTGCACAACCCCACCACCGTTGCTCCTATATAAGTAGCGAGCCTTACAATTTCTCTAACCATAACACCTCTTGACTTCAGTCTCTTCTCCCTTGACTGAGGCAGCAATCACCTTTTCCTTAATTTGTAGCTTCTTTCTCTTTTGTTAGTTTCTTCTCCCTTTAAAAGTCTCATCAATTCGAAAGATATACATTCCTCTTCTCCAACTTTTGTTGATTAGCTTCCCAACCGTCTTATCCAATCTATACCATATTAGTTTTTCTTTCCATTCATAATCCTCAAGCAATGGCATCAAGCTCTATGACTTATTCACGTGATTCTAACTCCTACTGGACTGCTAAGCAAAACAAGCTATTTGAAAAGGCACTTGCTGTATATGACAAGGACACTCCTGACCGCTGGCAAAAGGTAGCTGATGCTGTAGGTGATAAATCAGCCGAGGAAGTGAAAAGGCACTATGAGATCCTAGTTGCGGATCTCATGTATATTGAATCTGGTCAAATCGCTATACCAAACTACAAAAGCACTGGGGGTAGCCGACAATGAATTGCTGATACGAAAAGGTATAGTATAAGAAACTATCTTCCATTTGCAAACTTTAGTATAATTCCCTCAACTCTTTTCAGCTTTCAAAGCTATTACTCTTGCAACTGTATCTTCTAGCTCAACATTCTATTCTAATTGATTAAAGTAGCAAGGTATATTCAAACAGACATATTAATTCTTAGGACTTCCTGTGCAATGCCATTTGCTGTCAACTGATGAGTGATGACAGAGACGTGGCAGGGCATGGAACCAAGTTTCAAAAAGTCAATAGGAATATGAAAAGTTGGAAAAAATTTAATTTATTCAACTCATAGAAAAAAGTATAATTCACTACATCAATGAGCAGTCAGAAAACCGTAGTTTCTAGAGGACACCCTTAACATGAAACACGTCTCTCGAGCTCCAAAAAACACTGCATATAATATAACTAAGTTAAGAGATTTATTTTCCTTTTCCTTACTAATTACATGTGAGTTGTGACACTCTCCTCCCCTTTTTGGCTACATTGGAAATCACTTAAAGAATATTATCTAGTCTTCTTCACCTATCTAGGATTCATGCCATGATATTTAAAAATCAACATTAAAGAATTTCAAAAATTAGATTGTAAATATAAAAAAGAAAGATTTTCCCAAGGCGGTTGTAATCATCTTGTTTCCTTAACATGTCATGCACTCTCATTTCCTTTTATAGTAGCTAGAGTTCAAACCAAACACCAATCCCTATCACCCCACAAAAAGGTTATTTTATTACTTTGTGTTGTTATCTATAATACTCTATCCATACCATAGTTCCAACTTACTAAGAAAAAGCCCACATGAAATCTAATCCTCTTTTTAAGATCACATGCACATGCTCCTACATATATAAGTCTGAGAGCTTGCACCCAATATCATAAAATAAATAAAACTCAAATAAGTTAAGCCCTTAGCCGGTGCTTCAAGCATTCATGTCTCCAGAGAATCATGTATGACGTAACCCATTTTGTTAAACTAAGATTTCACATTCCTCTGTAACACCTTCATTAATAATCCCTGGAGTTCACTATCATCGCACTTGCTTCTTCTTGGATCATGAAGCCAATATTCAATAGGTCAGCTAAAAACAAATGTATTATTTCCATAATCTAACAAAACCACTTGCACATGCTCATACTGTTTTAATAATTCAAGCTCTAGAAGTCAAGCTAACTAGTATATTAATTACTCTAATGCTCATGTATTTTAAATCCTTCACAGGTTTATGAAGAATCTAAAGCTCCAATGAACAAGCAAAGAATTCAGCTGCATTGTCAGAGGATTGTATAAAACTACTACTATAAGAAAACAGGCATAAATATAAAGAAATCGAGAATCGGCACCGTGATTCTCCCTATCTTTGGGTCCTTTTCAAGTATCTATGTTAAAATTGAGTGTGAGTCAGTTTGTTAATATAACAAAATGCTGGACTCTATAATTACTACGCTTGTAAGTATTGTACTGGGTTTCCTAGTTTTCAATAAAAATACCAAGTGTTATGTGTATTAACTAACCCCATGCCCTATTTAGCTTGTTTGTTTTCAAAGAAATGCCATAACTGAATCTCAATCGTCTAATCAAGAGGAAAATTTAGAGAAAATAAAAGAGCTAGCAAATCGTAGTTTAAAATAGCAGATAATAAGCACCATGGACCTAAGAATAGAGCGATCGGGGCACAGAACAAGATGATTACCAAAAAAACAAATGCCAGAACTAATAATCAACAGAGAAATTTGATGATTACCAAAAACAATTACCAATACTAATAATCAACAGAGAAAATTGATGCTATAGTCTGAAAAGAAATGTAAAATTATCTGGCGGCTTTATCACAAACATAAAACGAACCATTTTCAATTCTTACTTCCTATTTCACCAATAAGAGTAGGGGAACAGATTATCGATTAAACATAAATTTGATTTTGGTTCTTAATCGCATGTGAAGTTGTGAACTACAGAAGAAAAACGCAAACTTATATCATTATCAATCGTAAACAGCTGACCTTTTAGAGTTCCAGCCACCAAAATTGTATTATCGGATCTGAAGAGAGGACCAATCAAGCAATTAACTGCAACTTGCGATTTGAAATTAGCTGCAACAGGGATTTGGGAAGAGGGAAAACAACGAGCCATTGATTTTGTGAGGGAATGAGACAGAGAGAGAGAGCCCTAAAATTCAAAATAATGATGCAAAAATTACCGAAGGGAATTGCCGTGTTTTTAAGGCAGATGGAAAGGCGGGAAAACAAAATTGTTTTTCCAAATAAGAAATTGGGAAAAATGTTTCGCAGCTGAAAATAAGTGGAGATGCGGGGTATCGATCCCCGTACCTCTCGCATGCTAAGCGAGCGCTCTACCATCTGAGCTACATCCCCTTGATGCTTCACAGAGTTGAATAAATAAATTTTATTTTAAGTCAAGATTCATTTTGTGCTAGTTGTTCTTTTTTTGTTTGTTCCTTTCTTTTTTTTCCTTTTCGGAAATTCATTGTGCTAAGTGTTGATAACCCATACTTTTTTTTAACTCAAAATTTTTAATGGTTCATTTTGGTTACTATATGTAATGCAAATTCTAATTACATCACCTAGTAAAATTTTTAGAGTTGAAACATATAAATCATATTTAATAGTTTACCTTTGAATTTGATAAATATATCACTTATAGATATAGATATATATATATATATATATATATTATGTTAGATATAAGCATCACATAGAAAAAATTTGGCCTTTTGGACATCTCAAGGATCATGATCTTTTTTTTTTTTGAGAAAACAACAAGGATCATGATCCTTCATATTATGTTATATATAAAAATTATGATTTCTAAACATGGATTATTCGAAGACAATATAGGAAACTAATGTGTGGTTCAATCCTATAGGGACGCTAATTGGTGCGGACTTGGCATCTATAGCTAGGGCAACAAGTATTGATGTTTCTTTTTGAGAGAAGTATTAATGTTAATCTTCATCGCCACATGGAATGGAATGGTTATAAAGTTTTTAGAAAAATAAATGATAGTTTCACCAAAAAAAAAAGGAAAAATAAATGATAGATGTACGTTCCTAGGTCTAATGCTACTCCTTAGGCATTAATTAACCACATCCAAATAAATATTTCAAGTTCTTTTTTTTGGTACCACTATATTTCAAGTTGACTCTAGTAAAAATTAACATTATTAATCAAATATATAAAGTGCTTGGCCAAAAAAAAATCAATATAGAGTGCGTGCATCAACGAATCAAAGAACAATTGGGGTTCACCTCATTATTCGTTTCTAGAATTAACTAAAATACCAATGGAATTAATTCCTTTTACAAAAAAATAAAATAATAAAAAAACAGGGGAAATTAATTTTAAATTTTTAATCCACAATATAATCGGCCAAACCTTAAACCATTAATCTCGCTCCTATAGTATTTTGACGACTTTGTCGCATGCACCAACGTGAACTAAGCAACGAAGAGAGGATTAAAAATCACGAGTAATTGAGAAAAAGGCGCAGCCATTGAAACATGGTTCAGAAACCAAAACTCTCTCCGGCTTACTCGTGTTTGCTCGACATATTGCTTCCCCGCCGCACATATCTCCCTTCCCAAAAGCTATAAATTTCGCTTCCATTTCAATCATTAATCACTCGCACTTGTTCTTTTGCATTTTTTTCTTCAATAAAAATCAAATATTAAAAAAAAGGAAAAAAAAAAGAAGAAAAAACGAAAAAAGCAAAAAAATGGCAAAGATAGCTTTGTTTCTCGTATTCTCATTGACCCTGGTTCTATCAATCCGGTCAGTGGTAGGAGACGACGCACTTTCGCCGGAAACAATAGACGCGGCAACTGAAAAGTTCAAAGACATGGCCGAGGCCGTTTCGAGTACAGCCGGAGATGCAGCGCAGAGTGTGTCCGAAACCGCCGGACATGCAACGGACAGTGTCTCCGAAGCCGCCGGAGATGCAGGGGAAAGTATTTCCGAATCCGCCGGAGATGCATCGGATAGTGTCTCCGAAACCGCCTCCTCATGGACTGACTGGGCTAAGGACAAACTCAGGTAAATTATAATTAACCACATCGAAACAATATTAATTTTAATTATATATTACTTATTAGGGGCCATTAATTTATAGGTCGTTCTTCTAAATTCAGGAACATGGGGTTGATGTCGAAGGAATCATCATCACCGGAAATGGCACCAGTTATGGCACCAGTAGGAGCATACGCAATGAGGGCATTTGGAGGCGAACCTGCCGCGGCACCCATGTGAATCGAATTAGCAAAGCCTATTATTATTTATTATTATTATTATGATATGATAAAATTACCATTTTCTTCTTACTTATAATTATGTTCGATGGGAGTATCTCTTGTCATTTTAGGTACCCTTTGGTTCTCGTCCAATAAATTTGGACTGCAGAATTTTTTTTTTTCTTTCTTTTCTTTTAGATGAGTCTGCTTTTCTGCAGGTCAACTATATGTAATATGGCTCGAATAAATTCTCCAATGTAAATATTGGCAGATAAATTACTAATGTTACTTTCTCTTGCGGTTCTTTTCATCTTTGATTTCAAAAATAAGTACTTATTATATAGACATGAACTTGTAAATGAAAAACCATAATAATTAACTAATAAAGTCGACCGATTTGACCAACATGATTAATACGGATGTGTCTACGTCCCTGGGAAGGGCGCATTGGCAAATCAAGAGGGGTTTAAGCCGGGTTTATATTAATTATATATAGCTGCTTTGGCTGATTAATTAACGAGGGTATCGAATCAAAATTGCAAATGTTGTAAACGTCGCATTTATGTAACAGTATCTCAATTGAAATGAAAGCCTGATAGAGGAAATTGTAGGAGGAAATTTGTTTTCTAATTCTTTTTTTTTTGTTGTTTTGAATTACATATATATATGCCACCAAAATTCAAGCAGGAGAAAATGTGTTGGGTCACAATCTATAGAGAGGGAATTGTCAATTGTCCAATTCAATAGCACTTTTTTGTTTGGGGGTGGAATTGTTGAGCATTTTTTGACAAAAAATGAGCCAAGAGATAGTTCCAAAGTCCAAACAAAAGTCCCAGATAGTAATAAAATCTTTCAGGCTCATATCAAACACAAGAAATCGAAAGGCAAGACTTAGCTTGGTCCCTAACCTAATAACAGTCAGCAAGCCATGACCCTACTCAAAGTCTTTTTTCATGGTTTATAAGGCCAGATATATACTCAGACTTAACGCTATAGAACTAATATATATACCCACTTGATCCAATGGCACAACAAATCAAAGTATCAAACAATAGCTAATGGAACAATTGCACAAGAAAAGCTAAGCCTGCATGCAATTATGAACTCACCATTTCAATATCAGCATTCATGATTCAACATGAATTAGAACCAGACACCATATGCCCATTTCATATTTCCTTTTTTCTGACAGTGTTTTCAGAAGTAAAGAAGCAGAGAGAAAATGATGAGAAATTAATTAAGAGACTACCCATAATTTAAAGAGAAACAATTAATACAAGTTTTTTTTTTTTTTTTTTGGTTTTGATTGGAACAGTAGTGATTTCAATGCCAACTGCATGCCAAGAGATAAACAAAGGCAATTAAAATGAAGAATTATACAAATATTTCAAGATCAAGGCCAGCTTAATTTCTTCCTACTCACTCTCTAAAAGTGTCTGATTAATTAATCCATGGCTGCCCTTTCTATACATATCTCACATGTCATTTCTCTACTCATTTAGGAAAAACCAAGAAAATTAAATTTAGAGCTCTTACTCCTGCGGAGGCTTCTTCACATTCTTGTTATTATGCATCCAAACCTTGAAAACCTGTCTTTTAACCCCAACTTCAGCACAAAACTTCTCCACTTCTTCCTCATCTTGCTTATTGATCCTCCACCCTACTTTCTCAGCAAACTCCAACATCTTATCCTTCTGCTCCTGCGTAAACTTGGTTCTGAACCTCTTCTTCGACAAAACATAAGGCGGCGGCGGCGGCATTCCGTCGGCGTTTGACTGGAACACATTAAGATCCTCACTTGAAGACTCCGTTCCCCCGCCGCCGCCGCCGCTGCCAAACGCCACATTCATTGGTGCCACCATTGCACTCGAAGGACTCGAATACTTCTGATGGTGGTGCATCATGGTTGGAGATGGCAAAGGTGGAGGCAACTGAAGAGGGTTAAGCATCAAGCTTCTTCGACTAGAATTACCGCCGAATTGGGTCTCACCATCTACTTCTTTGCGGTGAAAGTTGCGGTGACAGTCACAGGCAGCACATTTCAAGGCCTCGAGCGTTCCTTCTTCTCCACAAGGCATGAACTCGCCGCAGCCATCGTAAACGTTCCCGCCGATGTTGGCCGCGTGGTTCTTGAGACACTCTCGATATCTGACGGAGCTGGTTGGCTTGGCGGCGTTGGAACCAACTGAAATGGGTGCAACAGCTGCACCACTGACTCGATCTGGGTGATGTGGAGATCTTCCTTGTCCGAACGATTGTTGTCTCTGGGGACGATGAACATGATCTAGGGTTTGAGTGCAAGTGAGAACAGCACTTCCATTATGATTCCCATCTCTTCTTCTTTCAGCTCCAGGCGAGTGATGACCAAACCCCGAAGAACCCGCTGGCGGTTTAATATCATGTTCTTGACCTCTTACTTCCATAATTAAACAAAACTAATCGTTTTTGAGAAAACAAAGATTGAAACTTTACTTGTGATCTCTTTATCCCAAAGCTAAACCCAAGCTCAACTATTCAACTAAAATAATGGAAAACTTGAAACGTTTTGCAAAAGAGAGAGAGATGATGATGATGGAAGCAAAAGCAAGTAGCTTATCTAGATAATCTTTGTAGTTTTCTTCCCTATCCTCCTCCCGATATTCAGTATTATGCTGCCAAAATCCACCGACCCATGCCGCTAATTTGAACCGTTACACAATCCGTAAGCTGAGATAAAAAGGAGAGAGAAAGGAAAAGAGAGAGTTTATGAGAATAAGTGAATAACTCTCAAATAACAAACAAAAATACATTAAAGTTGAAATGGGACCAAAACTCACAGACATAAAAAAAGAGAGAGAAGAAGCAAAAACACAGCAGCAAACGGCAGCAGCAGCCACACCAGCCTTTTTACCATACACCATCAAAAGGGCCCTAAATTAAACATCTTTAATTAGGAATTGAAAAAAGAAAAGAGAAGAGAGATTTGGGGTTTGGGTGTTTTTTTTTAAAAAGTTTTTTCAAGTTTTTGGACTTTTGAAGTTTTTAGGTTTAAGAGATTTATGTGCTTCAGTGCTTCCAACAAGCCAACTACATATCCAACAAGAGACAGCTTGGTTGCTTGTGGTGAGGCCGCGGGGGTGGGAAAGAAAGAAAGATAAGAGTAAAAAGAGTCAATGTTTAGAGAGAGAAAACGAGAAACAAAAGAAAGAAAGAGATTCTGATGAGATTAAGGGGTCTTCACTCTTTCTTTCTGTACAAAACAACCGACAACGTCATGTTCATCCCCTTCCCACGCCCTGCCACAATTGGGACCCACTCTTCCCCCCCTTCATTATTGCTCTTCCTCTCTTGCAAAATTGAAAAAACTTTTTTGGATTTCTTATCTTAAACACCCCCAACCCAACTCCTTCAAATGACCAAACACATTGTTAAAGTACTCTCACTCTTGATGCGACGTAGCTTTGCCCTTTTCTTTCCCTTAATCCTAACTCCCAACTCAAAACCTTAACTTTTTGCTTAATAAAACCAGGTATCCATGAACTAATAAAAACCCCATTTACAGTCTAAAGAAAGATGAACAATCATCAATCTTTTTAAAACAAAGTGCTTACAGGGAAATAGAAATACCCAAATACAGATTCAAAAAAACAAAGTGAAAAAGTAAAAACCCAAAAGAAGGAAAGGAAGAAAAATTAAGAGGGGGGATAGATATGTATGGTCCACAGTGAAGTTGTTGTCCTGTTATGGATCTGAAAGCATATCAAAGCTATATGTGCGCATTCTGAAACTCTCTGGCAGAAACCACGCTTGCCCCCAAGCAATGTCTTTACCTTTCCGTGATGCAATCGATGGCTTTATTTGTCTCTCTGCCCTTTTCCACGTTGTTGTTTTTGCTTTGGTACTGGCTTAAATTTGCTTACTGTTCATTTTGTTTTGTTTTTGGTTTGTGCAGTCCAGCTTCAAACAAAAGCCATTTCAACCAATGGCAATTCAAAAACAAAACCCTTTCTTCTTCACTTTCATATGGACTCTTTTAACTTTTATCTCGTTTTTTTTTGTTTTATCACGTCAGCTGCTCTCTGCTGCTAGCTAGGCTTTATTACCATTCTCGATTTTATATATATATATATTTTTTTCCTTATGGTTTCATAATAATCATAACTCCCAAATTCAAACAAGAAAACACTCTTCCAAGCTCTCCTTTTTTTATGTCTTCTCTTGTCACTGCTATTCCAAGCCTTAGATCATACTGTTTTAGCATCAGCAGGCAAGCTTTAGCTGAAAGAGCAACTCTTTTATGGAGTACTTCTTTAAACCAATAATGTTGCCATGCAAATATATAAAGCATAATGTAATGTAATCATCATAATACTCGATCAATACACAACATTAATTAATTCTTTTATTTTTCCAAACTAATAATGATTAATAATATATAAATGCATAAAATATGTACAGGGTTTCACCAAAAAAAATATGTACAGGGAGTCCTGTCACCTGTGTGCCAAAACAGGTATATATATGCAATTAAAAAAATACTATCTGCCTATAGCTTGACCATGTCATACAAATAACCTTTTATTTTTATCTTTTTCAATTACTCAATTCAGAGCAAAACATTTTATTTTAGGCCTAATTTGCAATAGAACTTTTTAATAATTTGGTTGATTTGGAAATGTTTCAAATTAAATCAGTTCAATTCGGGCAATTCATCAAATATGAGCACAATTTTTTTTCCCAATTCTAACCTTACAAAAAGGTTATGTTCTTATTTGATGGATTATCCCGAACCAATTTTAAAACGTTTTACTCACAATCAATCCAATTAAAAGATCATACCTCAAATTAGACATAAATTGAAACGGTTTGTTATAAATTGAACAATTAACCATTTTTTAAAATGTTTTTTAAGGATTTTTTTTTTAAATGTTGAACGGGGTTCGTCTTTGAATTAGTCATAGTTTAAGTTGATTACTGAATACTGGACGTTAGTAAGATTATGTAATTTTTATGATTAATAAGATATATTTGTATGGTTCCTTCATTTTAATAAAATTAATTGTAAATTGGTTTAATAATTTTTCTTTCATTCAAATATTGCAGCAATGACTCAAATAAGTCAACAATTTGCTTTATCTTCATTAAATGCGTTGATTCAAGAGTACCCCCAAACAGCTAATCTAATTTTGGTACACATTAGAATAGGGAATGACTAATAAGAAAAACAATACTACTTCTTTTTTTATGAATACAATAGACTAAATTGCAATCAATTTAATTGAGTTATATTTCCTCTACCCCATAGAAAATTTCTTAAATCATACTCCTATATAGTGGTAGGACAATATATAAGTAGCTAGAATTATTATAATTCTAGAATAGATAGAGTGCCATTTTCTGAAAATGGAAATGTAATGATGCAATTGGCAATTTTGATTTGATATAATCTTGAGCATGTTTTCTTGTTACTTGCAGAAAAATAAAGGTAGTAATTAGTACTCCTATATTATTTTTTTTTTCTCACAAATAACTAAAACAAGTAAACAATATTTCGGCCCAAACAATAGGATACTTTATGGCTCAAACCCAGTGAAATCATGGGCCGAGCTGAGCCCACAAAGACATTCCTCCGAAGGGTTTGATTTTTTTTTTCCCTGGCCAGGCGGGCGGCGGCCACGGCTTGTATATATATAAATATATAAAAAGTTCCATAGCCCCGCCTTGGGTCTCTCTCTCTGTCTCTCTCTGCGACGTTTTCAGCCAGCGCCATATTCATGGTAGGGTTTTTAACTATTCCAAGAAAGAAAAGAAGCAGGGAAATCATGGAAAAGGACAACGAAAAACCCTTTTTGTGCGACGAGCTCTTGGAACAAATCCTTCGTAAAGTTCCCTTGAAACAGCGAACAAGGTTCAAGTGTATCTCGAAATTTTGGCAGGATTTAATCACCCGTCTCCGCCATACCTCGCCTTCAAACTCCGGCCTTGCCTTTTCTTTCAAGAAACCTTGCGCAAAAGGAGATTTAAAGTATGAACTGACTTTGATTGAAATCAACGACCGAGGCAAGACCTGCTCGATAAACAGTTCCATCCCTCACGAGTTCCCTTGGTTGATTGATTCTTGCAATGGGTTGCTTCTCTTTGGTAGAAAAGATGGAAGCTTTTTAAGTTATCATGTTTTTAGCCCCATGAAAAACCAATGGCGACGACTCCCTCGGGGCCATGATTTCTTGCGTCTTGCTTCTGCGAGTCTTGCCTTTGATGGGTCGCGACCCAATTTCAAGGTGATATGTAATTTCTGGGAGGAAGCTGATACCGAGAACGGGACTATCACATATCAAATTTTCTCGTCAAAGAATTGGGAATGGCGGGAATGCAGAGCAAGAATACACAAGTCAGGTTTATTGCTTAGTAATCAAGATTTCAATATGAACGAATGGTCTTGCCCTAGTCTTTACCGTAAGGGAAAAGTTTACTGGATTTGGAGCATTTACTTGCTGGTACTTGACGAGGAGGAAGAATCTTTTAAGCTTATGAAATTACCGAAGAACAAGGAGACTAAAATGTCTGTTTACTGTGGGAAACGCCTATGGGAATTCGAAGGGCTTCTGCATTATTGTGATTCAACATACATGGGATTCTACATATGGTATTATGCAGAAAATTCTGTTCATAACAAGAAAAAGAACGACTGCAAATTGATGTGGCGGCCCAAGCATCGTGTCCAATTCGATTTATTGGTATCAAGAATCAAAGAGGTGCTTCAAATTGAAGAGGAAGATAAGTTTAAAATCTCACCTTTCATAGTTAAGCCTTGTGCTTTAAATGAGGATTTGGAGATTTTGTACTTGCAACTCCCTGGAAGCATTGGTGCTTACAGTTTTGAGACAAGGAAACTGGTCAAAGTGCATTCGGATAGTGCAATAGGCAATAATATTAATGATAATATCTATCCCTTTTTGTTCGAGGCTGTTGATCTGTTTGGAAAGGATTATTGAAAGTTGGAATTGGGATTTTACTTACTGCCTTTGATTGGCTCGGCATGAAAAATCAGAACATTTCCATTATGGTGAAAGTCATGTGTTCATTAGACATTATTCTCTGTTGGAATCAGTTGGGATTTGGACTGTCTTTCAAGTTACTGTAGTGGCTGTTTCTTCTCAGTATTTCTAGAGCATGTTGGATCAGTTTTATCGCTAGCTTCTTGATGACTAATCATCAAGGTTTGTTTTTTCCTCTCAAACTCAGCTTTCTGCTATAAAATATATACTCCTGCTTACAGGGCAAGAGTTTATAGGTTAATTACTTGGCACTATTACAAAATTGAGAATCTTAGACAGGGTTTTTGCTTTTATTGATGATTTGCAGATAATGTTTGCTCAGACACCAGGATTCATCCATGTCGGAGCTGGAACATTGACAAATACCTGGTTCTGTTTCATTCAATAGAAAAAAACTTGTGCTTTAGTTTTTCAACTCATTTTTAGTACTTTTATGCCTCAGAGATAAAAGCATGTTATGCATATTGCAGGCTGAATCTTAAACAATATCAGTCTTTTGAGCTTGTTTTGCCTGTTATCAGAATATAGCAATTGGGATTTGGGAATAAAGTTTTTGATAGATCCATTTTATAATTGTCTATTGATGATACAATTTAGTTGAATTCAATTAGAACAATATAGTGAATTTTAAGCATCCCCTTTCGCTCTATAATGGTTATAGCTGCAAGCAAATGATGATTGCAATGCAGAGTAGGACAGGGAAGAATTCTGTTTTGCTTCCTACAAAATTGAAAAAGACAATAAGGTTTGTCAGTTTTAGGTTCTTTAAATGTCAGTCTTAGCACAAACAGAGAGTAAGAGTATATGTATAATATAATAGTACATTACTACATCATATACAAAGTTAAGGCATGAGCCATATTGATTTCAGCCAATTACACTACTGTTGACTCCCTCATTCTTACCAGGAAGGATGCAAGATCAAAACCTCTAGCATTTTTCTTCTACACTTATTTGTGGCACAAGCAAAACCATAAAACATCCTAGTCTTTTTATTTTTTTTTTGGCATCCAAAAAAAAATCCTAGTCTTAGATAGTTGTTTTTTAATGTTCTCACAATCGAGACAAACCGGGATACTGAATTTGAGCACTTGACAGTGAAACCTGGATCTCTTCCTTCTCTTCTGCTACTAGGACTCTTCTGCCTTCACCTTCTCTGCGTCTTCCTCTTCTTTGTCCGTCTCGATTACTTGCATGTATGATTGCCCCTGGGGATGGCAATAATCCCCAATGGTAATTGTCAAACTTCATTTCCATCAAAACATTCATTTTGCCTCCTAGAAGATTATCCTTAGCCGCCCACCTTTGGATTTTACCTGAAGTAGTTTTCGGAACACTTGCACAACTTACAAGAACTACCATCCCAATTTCAACTTTTTCTTTATTCAAAACATCTTCTCTGATTCTTTCGCATATGTTTTTCAAAATCTTGTCATCTTTTTCACTCCTCTGCATTTCTGCAACAAGAACGATCATTCTTGAGTAATCAAATGCAGCGAGACAACCTCCTCGGATGAACTGGGGGCAACTGTCATAAGCAGCGGTCTCTATGTAATGAGGGTGGATTTCTTGACCGTTTGGAAGCTTAATGATGTCTAGGCAACGACCTGTCACGAAGAGAAATCTTTGTTCCCCTTTCACAATCCCTCTGTCTCCTGTTCGGACAAAACACCGGCCAACCTTGTTGCTCAAGGTACCCTTAAATATATCTTGAGTTAAGAAAGGATGGCCTAAGTAACCAGAGGCATTGCTTGGAGAAGAAACCCAAATCTCCCCTTCAATTCCATCCTCAACAGGTTCATGTGTCTCCTCATTTACAACAATAATGTTCATGTCTGCTTCTTCCTCATTAGCAAGTCTCGCACTTGGTAAGAGCTTGTTGTAAGAAGGAAAATTAGGGAAACTTGAGTTTCCATTAGAGATGTCATCATTCCTCCATGCTGTGGAAACAAAAGTGCAATTCTCTGCCAAGCCATAAGATGGAGAAATTGAAGATGGTTTCAGCCCATAAGGCTTAAACACATCAAGAAATTCATCAACCGATGCCTTGTAAATCGGCTCGTTGATGATAATGAGATTCCTCATGCTCCATAGATTGATTGCTGAGCCTACTTTTCCAACTCCACCGCGCTTCACTACAAGTGGCAAGGTGAATGATGGAACTGGAGTGCAAGTAGCCTTGAAATCTGTAATAAGCTCGAGCCATAGCCTCGGGCGTTTGACAAACGCACCGGGGGATGCTAAAACGCATGTTGCACCAGATATGATGGTCAATAACAGAAACATTAGACCACAATCATGGTACTGAGGTAACCATGAGACAATAACACTGTTGGGATGCAAGTCATAAGCTTTTCTCGCTGTCCTAACATTGTGAGCAGCGGATCCAGCTGTAACAAGAACCGGCTTTGGGATTCCTGTTGCTCCCGAGGTGTATTGAATCAAGTAAATTTCATCAGGTTTGCATCCATTATAAAACATAGAATCTGCTGTTGAATCTACCCTTTTTTGTTTGATATCTGCAGTAGAAATCCAACTCAGGTTTTGTAACATATCTGCTAGCCTTTTGTCTTTAGAGGGCAAAGATAGATATTGATTAACCTTGGTGATATAATCATTGTCAGCTATGGCAGCTTTGGGTTTTGTCTGAGAGAGAACTCTGGCTAAATGGTGATAGTTTTCTTTGGCAAAAGAAGGGTCTGGGGGGAATATGGGCACACTCAAAAGACCAGCTCTTTGACACCCAAAAATGATCTCAACAAGTTCTAGCCCTGGTGAACATAAAATGACTACAGTTTCACTTCTTTTTAGTGAAGAGAGTAGATTGGAAGAAATGGACTGAACTGAATCATTGAGCTGACCATAGGTTAGAATTGAGCCATTATTGCTTACATTGGTCGAGCCATCATTAGGCCAAATGAAGGCTGGCTTGGACCTGAATGCTGGTAGGCTCGCCCATATGGGAAGGTATTGGTCAACAACTGGTTGGTCAGGGAAAGAGAGATCATAGTTTTCATGATTCATTTTCTTTTTTCTCGTCTCTTTTTTCTACTGAGAATTTCTACCAGTTAATTCCACTTATATATTGAGGAAAGCAATGTGGGGGTTGGGTATTAGGTCCTCAATGCTGTCGGAAGTGAAGAAAACAAAAACTAGAACATAAGAACAAGAAATATTCTGTGAGAATATCCCAGAATAATCCTGTGCATGTGCCTGGATTTCACAGTAAAGAAGTATATCAATGTCAACCTTTTTGACATGCTTGTATGTATATTTTTGTCATGTTGATATATCGTCAGTTCGTCACGTTCCATGAAGCTGTTTCTTCACTAATTCCAGCTTCAATGGCATCATCCCAAAACCGTCCATGATTCGCTGAAATGCTAATTTAATACGGAATAGTTGAGGAATAATTCGGATGCTGATGGATACATAAAACAATTTGAAAATCATAGGAAGAGCCACAAATTTGGTTCTTATGAAAGCTGATCTAGAAGTTTTTACCTATTAGGACTAGAACAGGGAGACAAGTTTGCGGCAATTCCAAGGCCTTGATAATAAGTTTGATCAGGTAAACAGTAATATGCGGCAAATTGATGATGATCTACTCTTTTTGGCCGCGGGGTTATGCCGCACACGAAAAATTCTTCTGCCGAAGAGTTTAAAAGTACTGTAGTTCAATAATTATCTCACTACTTGAGCTTTTCCTTGAAGACAAAGGGAAGAAACCAACTCAAACGTTTCAAATGAAAATCCTACCGGACTTGATTGCCCGACTTAACCATAAAATATTGGACGATAAGGCAGATGGGGCCTTGTCTCAAGTGAATGGGTTCTTGAGTCTTGACCTAAAAGCTGTTAGTAGGCTTTCTCAATATATGGAGATATTGTCTTCTCCCAGAAGCAAATGCTAATTATAAATTCTTAAACATCAGAAAGCACCAATGGATTATAGAATTCAATTAGAGTAACTAGGGTCTTTCACCATAAATGATTGTCGATTAATTAAAGATAAAAAAAAAGGGTTCTAACTTAAATGTGCCGAGCTGTGAAGATTTACAAACATGCAGCTAGAATTTAGACAGTTCAAGAGAAGAGAGACGTAAAGCTGCATCAAGCATGGAAATGCATCCTATTATGAGACAGTTGACAACTAAAACTGATGTCCTTTTCACAAAGACCAAAGAACCGGGCAAAGTGTTTATTCAATCCCAACCTAAAGCAGATTTATGAGACCAAAGTTGAACATGACTCCAGCCTAAAATGTCAATGCCTTTCCAAACAATAGTTTCACAAGAATGCTTCCCTTTGAAGTCCTGCCCTTCAAATTGATCAATGCATTGTTATGAGCGCGAAACATTCAGTTTCCGATGCCAATTATTGTCCCCAAGCACAGGCCCTAGCAACATAACAGACAGAAAATTCATCATAAAAGCATAGTAAAGAAACGTTAAAATCAACAGAGTACAAACTTCAATCATATAAAGGGTGGTGATGGTTGTAATTTACCCACGTAGATCTATAGTACAACTGACTCCGCATAGATTCACAACCTATGGACTAATTTAAAGGAGTACGGTACAAAATAGGTAGATTACCCATACACGCGAACTACTTGGCAGAAGAATTTTCTCTGCCAAACTCGAACCCTTTAAGAGTACTTGATCCAAGGGATTGGAGGTTGGATCAATTCCACATGAAAGAGAGCAAATAATACAAACCAGAAACCATAAGCTACGATCATAACATGAGACAGTAACAATTCTAAACTGAGGGTGGTTTTTGTCGTTTACCAGTAACCCCTAAAGATTCCCAAGCTGCGGCCTAGGCATTAATATTTACATGTCCTCCGTTATGTATTTTGGCAGCGAACGTATCAAAGGTAAGGAATAGGTATCTACTCATAGCTTAATATCAACTACATCTATGCTGAAAATTGTTTCTTTAAGTAGGATTCGACATAGAAATTCAACTGAACATCCTTAATGAGAGAAAACAAAAACTTAATAAGTAACATTTATGACCTTTGGAATCCACTAACTCATCTGAAAGCAAAGAAACAGGAAATGAAATGAAAAAATTACCTTAAACTAATCCATATTCCGTTTTTATCTTAAACTGGTCAAAGAAATGCACTTAGAAGAAATTAAGAAAGTAACTAACAGAGAGATGCCAAATGCAGATGATCAATCAGCAGTAAGATTCTGTACGGTATATGCCTGAAATATTACCAAGTATAATAGGAATCCAGATCCTGAAGACTCTAAGAATAGCAGAGCTATAGAAATGACTAAAATAGTACTTTAATTGAAGATTCTACTACAATTCCCATCAATGAGTAAAAGAGTTGCAAGCACATAAAACAACAAGGGTGAAAACCATATAATGATTGACAGGCCCCATTGACATTTATCTCCAACATAAACCTTGACTTACACCAGTATGTACCCAAGGGGACCCCCCAAACAGAATAAGGCTAAGATATCGGATCCGTGCTAACTAACACTAATAATGTAAACTTCACCAATGAAATGACAACAATATCTAATAATCATAAAACAATCACTCGTTTGAACTTGAACATCATATCCAGGATAACCACAACAATCCCAAACTCCACACTTTAAAAAGAGCCTCTTTGAAGTTGATGCAGCTTGGAATGGTCCACTTGTAGGGGCAAACTAAAATCTATGTAAGCTATACTCAAATTATTGTTACTTCTGTTTAACCCAATCTTATTGAAGACCAAAATCTTTCGACATAGAGGCTTAATCTGTTATAACACAGTCCACGCATCTATTTTATTGCCTTCTTTACATGCAAAATCATGACTAAATTATCTTCAAGTTGTTTCCTGCCGAACGAACGCAAACCTAGACATGCTCTCCCTGTTATATTCTCCATACTTTGTATCAGGTGCTAATACTTATAGATTGATAAAACATTAACTACCAAATAAAAAGCATGAAAATGACAGAAGTAAACTAAATCGTCGCAAAATGTACACTGAAAGAATATCAGAAGGAGAATGGAGAAAAGAATGGTCTTTACTCGCATTATGATAATAGAAGTACGCCATCAGCATCTTTTATTTAGTAATTTACAATAAAAGATTATACCCCTTATTCTTAGGCTTAATGCCCAAATTCCCACCTGAACTTGCACAAAAGGGACAAGTTCGCCCCTAAACTTTTTTTCTTGCCTGATTGCACCCTAACATTACCCGAAAAAAAAAAAAAAAAAAGACATATGCCCCCATGTCATCAACAAAACCGTTGCATTCCAACTGCTATCTTACAAAAGTGAAAGCATGAGATAACGGTTTTGTTGACGGGAGGGAGGCATATGTCCTTTTTTTGTAACATTAGGGTGCAATCAAGCAAGAAAAAGAAGTTTAGGGGGAAGTTGTCCCTTGGTGCAAGTTCAGGGGGGAATTTGGGCATTAAGCCCTTTTTCTTCTGGCTTCTTTTAATCTTCTTGAATAGAAGAATTCATCTGTTTTTCTTTCAAACCTTTCTTTGTGAAGTGTTCTTCAAATTAATATCACATTTAGAATGCATTTCAGAGGTTAATGCAAATACTGTCAATTTCCTTTGAGTTAGAAAGAGGGCGGGTCCTTTTTACTTTTATTTCCCCCAGATCATAATAACACATAGCAAGGCATGTAAAATATCAAAGCATTTAAATTTTATCCCTTACAGGGAGACTCATATTCTATGACCTCAATTACTTTTTTGAGAGCTAAAAACAGCAATGAATACATTTAAAGACTAAAAAATAGCACTTGAAATAATTGTATGAGAATGAGATACATCTTACTTATTATTAATCCTAATTCAAAAGCATGACAATTCAAAAAAATCTTCAAGGGGCACAAAAGGCAACAACTATTAAGCTCTAAAAATATACTATAATGTCAAATGCCTCTTAATTGGCATAAACCCGAAGCTAAGGGAAAAGGAAAACCTTTTTCGTGAAATGCAACTTATAGGTACGAAAAAACACCAAGACATGCAATAAAGGAAACATTTTTTTCTTAAAAAGAGATCATACCCGAGGTTGAGAATGCTATTGATGGGGTCAAGAAGCTGGGGCTGCTGCTGATGTTGCTGTTGTTGCTGCTGCTGTTGCTGTTGTTGCTGCTGCTGCTGCTGCGGCTGCTCCTCTTGCTGTGGCGGTGGAAGAGTAGCACCAGCAGCAACTGCGGCAGCACTAGAATTAGCTCCTTTGGCCTCCACAAACCTCCAAAGATACCATGAAGCAACTGACCTGTAGGGCTTCCACTTCTCACACAACTGATCCATCTGTGAAGGCCTGGGCAACTCCTCCAAATTGTAGAGCATTTGAACACCTTTTCGAACCCCAAGGTCATTAATGGGCAAAACATCGGGTCTATGAAGCGAGAAAATCATAAACATATGAACAGACCAAGAGCCGATCCCGTTGACCATAGTAAGCATGGTAAAGAGTGATTTGTCATCCATATTTACAATCGCGGCGTCCGATAATATCCCCGTCTGATATTTCCTGGCGAGATCATGAAGATAACTCGCTTTTCGTCCGGAGACACCAATTTGTCGCAGCTGTTGAGGAGTCAAAGAAAGAACAGTCTCGGGAACAACACCATTTTCTCCTCCACAGAGAGCAACGAAACGAGTGTAGATGGAAGTGCCGGCTTTGAAAGCGAGCTGCTGGTAGAGAATGCTTCGAGTGAGAGCGAGGAATGGGGTCTGGAAAGTGTCAAAGGTTGGCGGGGGATGGAGATCGATTAAGGAAGAAAGGAGGGGATCGGCGTTGCGGAGGTGGCGGATGGCGGTTTCAACCTCGCCTTCGCAAGAGAGGGACCGACCCATGATTCGTGGAGCAACCACTGCTAGGGCTCGATGTTGAGTGAGTTTTGCTTTGGTAGTCCTGGCGACAGTTTTAGGCGGTTCCATTACGGACGTCGAGGAGGTCGTAGCTTGCTGGGACGCATTTGGGTCGCCGTTCGGGTCGGGAGAAAGCTTCCGGATTTTTCTAGGTCGGAGAGGGATTTTGGCTGGAGGGGACGAGGTTTGAGGAGGAACATTGGTGAGTTCCGTTACCGTAGGAGAGGAGGCTACGACGGCGGAAGAGACGGTGGTAATCGTGGGCAGGGCAGCGTTGGAGTTATCATTCGGGTTTTGAGTTTGGTTTTGAACTTGGGCTTGGGCTTGGGTTGAGACGGAGGAGTCGTCGTTGTTCGGGGGCTGAGATTGAACCTGTGGTTGAGGCTGTGCCGGGGTTTGTTCGCCCATTTGAGATCGATCAAAATCTGAATTATAATTTAGAAAATCAGTGGTTGACTAGGATAATGACGGTGGCGTTGACGGTGGGCGGCGGGGGTTATGGGGAGGAGAAGTGGAAGGAAGACATGAGCGAGTGGGAGTGATTATGAGAAGTGGAAAAGACTCGAAACAGAGAAAAGTGGAAGTGACTGACTTTTTTAAAAATTTCTTTTAATTAATAAATATTAAAAGAAAAATGAAACTAAAAAATTTCAATCTTTAACTGTGTAAAATTTTCTCTTCTCAGTTGTTCCCAACAAGTGTTGTTTTCCGAGGAGCTAAATTTTCATTTTCATCGTCTTCATTATGGATAAACCACGCTCGGTCACAGCGCGTGTAGCAGCATCCCGCAAAGTACTTAGCCCATTTCAAGCAGGCCTACGAAAAGCCCAAAAAGAGGCCATTTTCGCAAGCATATAAGTAACGTATTTGGGCCTTTGGTCCAACTACGTTTACCATTGTCTCATTTGGAGCCTCATCAGCCCACTAATACATCACTTTATATATTCTTACTTCAAAAAGAGAGAGAGAGATAAAAGAACATAAATTTTCTTTAGTTTGGATTTGGATTATCACTATTGAGCTGAAATTTGAATTAATGTAAGTTGTAACCTAAAATTATGATTTATGAGTTGGTATGATTTTTAGAGTCCATCAATGTAAATTCTATTACACATAATTATAAATCATCTTTTATCCGGGAAAAAGAAAATGAGAGAATCTAATTTTTTTCCACCTAGTATATATAGTTTTGTTCTAACTCATCCGGATTCGAATTGGGTCGCACACTTGGTTTAGTGGATAAGTCTACCAACGGGGGTAATTGCGTACGTGAGGTCTTGAACCTTCTTAAACTGAAATAAGACACTTACCATTTAAGCTGAAACAAACCGTTTACCACTCGATCCAACTCCATATCGGTAAAGAATTTGAATTTTCTTATTAAATCTAATCCCGACTAATATGAATCGAGACACATTGAACCTTTAAAATAAAAACTTTCTTAAGTCTATTTTCTTTCATTCACAAAATGTTGAATCAAGATTTACTTACGGGGCATCAAGGATAAAAATCTTAAATTGGTAATTGTAATAATGGTGTACTAATTGTATAAATTAGGATTCCTATGAAAATTTGGTATGCACATGTTTGTCCCACACCCAAAAGAAACTACTACAGCAATTTTGTTACTAAATATTTCACGTGGACTTCCTAATTTTATTGTGCAAACAATTACAAAATCAGACAAACCTACCTCAGCTCAAATCAAACAATGCCAAATCTTTCATGTTGATTAGTGTTTTTCAACCGCGAATGACTGGTAGTTGAAGATCCAATCAGACAACAATATTCATCTACTGTTTGGCGACCAGACCAATGCTTCCACTTATAAACATGGAAATGGAAATCAAGTACTTGCGATTCTCAACTCAATTGTTCCAAATAAACCCAAAGAAGGTAAGAGAAATTGAAAGACGGGGTTTTCATTTTTTTCTCTTAATTTGCTTTGGTTTGAATGATAGAACTGAATTTCCATTGTTGGTTTATCAACTTTGAAAGTGTTGGTCCTATAACTAGTAGCGTATGGGCTACTGGTACATCACGTGAAATGTATAGATCAGAATCTGATTATTTTAATTTAATTAACACAAGAAATTGCAAACTTGCTTTCAAATTTCAATTATTGAGCCTGGTTGTAAGTTTTTTCTAGAGAAAGAAAAATCAATCATACTTAAGAAAAATTTCCTTTTTGAACGATGAGTTAACTATAATTATTATTGACGCTGACATTGATACGTTTTGCAATCAAAAGAACCAAAAGCCTTCTGAAGATTTGGTAAAAATCCCAGTCTTTCGTTTTTTTTTTCTCACAAAAGAACAAACAAAGAAAATAAAGTCCTTGATTCTCAAATAGCAGAATTAATGAAAGTTTTTGGATCAATAACTCTCAATCGATCTTCTTTCTAGAAATCAATTAAAACAACTTCAATTCAGTTCGAGAGAGGGTGACCCCATTTCTGGTAAGTTTGAGCTGGAACTTAACCGTCCCCTTCTATTACAGCAGAGCAAATTGGCTATTCGAATGAGACACGATTTACACGTCTGATTTTCTGCTTCTGCTTCTTATTTTTCTACTATTTTTTTCTGGTCGATGTTATTTTATATAAGTAGTGAGCATTATTTTATTCAATTCTACTGTTTTACTACTTCCATGTTCCAACTTCCAGCTCATAAAATCTCCTCTCTCAGCATATCCAATCGAGTCAAAGAGCTCAAAACTAGTGCCAAAAAGGGTCCTTTTTTCTTCTCTTTGGGTGATCAAAGAGAGTTTGGTCATTGAAAGAGAGTTGGTGAAGAAAGATGAGTTTCAGGGAAGATGCTGAAGATGGGAGGGATCTGAGGAAGCCGTTTCTACATACAGGAAGTTGGTATAGGATGGGCATGGGTTCGAGGATGGGGTCCAGTATGCTGGGCTCGTCTCAGGCTATTCGTGATAGCTCCATCTCTGTTGTAGCCTGCGTTATGATTGTTGCTTTGGGTCCTATCCAATTCGGTTTCACTGTGAGTTTAACTTCATCATTTTCACTTGCTTTACTTCTTTTTCTGATTTATCTTTTTTCTTTAAGTTTATTAGTATCATTTTGGAACAAGGAAATGGAAGTTCTGAATTGGGTTTAATTTGTTGGTAGTCTGGTTATTCCTCTCCTACTCAATCTGCAATCATCAAGGATCTTGGTCTAACAGTCTCAGAGGTAAAGACTGTTGTTTTTGGTTTTGGTTTATCTGGGTTTTCTCTTTGACTAAAATTCAACTACTAATAAGTTCTCTTTTGGGGACAGTTTTCTCTGTTTGGTTCCTTATCAAATGTGGGTGCCATGGTTGGGGCAATAGCCAGTGGTCAGATAGCCGAGTACATCGGACGAAAAGGGGTAAATGAATCACTGAGTTAGGTTCATAGCATTGTTTATTTTGTTGATTTAGATTACTGATTGTAGCTTCATATGTTCATTGCAGTCCTTAATGATTGCTGCTATTCCTAATATAATTGGATGGCTTGCCATATCTTTTGCAACAGTGAGTTCTTTTGATTACATAATCCAAGCCTCATTTAACCTTGGTACATGTAACTTCATCCTTCAAACTTACAACAAAGCTTGCTGCATTTTGCAGGATTCATCTTTTCTTTACATGGGGAGGTTGTTAGAAGGCTTTGGTGTGGGAATTATCTCCTATACGGTAATTTTGAAATATACTGTGGTTATTTAGATCAAATTAATGGCAATACTGAGATTATGGATTGAGTTTATCATGTATAGGTGCCTGTGTATATAGCTGAGATAGCACCTCAAAACTTGAGGGGGGCCTTGGGTTCAGTTAATCAGGTTGGCTCCGGCTCTACTTATCTTAAGCTTTGCAAATGAATGTTCATAGAAGACTTTGATAACTTCTCTAACCACTCAAATTTGCCTATTATACTGTGTAGCTGTCTGTCACAATTGGGATTATGCTGGCCTATCTGCTGGGACTTTTTGTTAGGTGGAGGATACTCGCAGTCTTAGGTAATAATTGACAGCTTTATGCTCATAATGGTTCCTTTTCTTCTTCTTTTCTCTTCAAGATTGGTGAACTGTTATTTCGGAACAATGAACTTCTCATTCTCATTACTCCTGGTAAACACTAAACAGTTTGCATTTTAGCCAAGCAGTTCTGTACTGTGTGATGTATCGAATTATTCCAGTTTTAACCTGGTTGAATACTGAAATGAAGCTTTTATTGTTTTATTCGACTTAGAAAGGAAAGAATTACAGTTGGTTACTCACTCTTCTTTTGTGTGTGCGTGGAGCTCTTAATAAGTACATTAAGTTCAGATGTGGCCTGATGAGGCTCAGTTCTTTTAAATGTTACTTCTCTGGCCACTTCTTTTGGTGTGATGATCAACTTTGCCCTCCATGAGACTAATTCTATTATATCACCATTCGTTTTCAGTGCTAAGGAGAACCATTCACATTAATCTTTAGATGGCTATGGATGATCATTAGTTGAAGTCATTCATTCCTATATGGGAAAAACTTTAAAACCCAACATTGTTAATCATGGCAATCGGAATTACTAATTTCTTTCTTTGGCAGGAATACTTCCTTGTACAATTTTGATACCTGGTCTATTCTTCATTCCGGAATCTCCTCGATGGCTGGTAAGTATGAGAAGTAGGTTCTTTGCTGTAGCATGCTCGCATAGATAGTTATGTCACCTGATTCAAGTTTCCTCTCCCAAATTTAGGCAAAAATGGGCATGACAGAAGATTTTGAAGCTTCTTTGCAAGTTCTCAGGGGTTTTGATACTGATATTTCTATTGAAGTGAATGAAATCAAGGTAATAATAAGCAGTTAAACAGTTTTTATTCAATTGCACTTGCACACCTTCCTAATGTGGTCAGCTACACCTATATTTGCCAATTCTTGTTCAAAACTTCTGATCCATTTCTATGTATCATTCTACCACCTGTCTTCAAGTCACCACTTTAGTTAATTATTTCTTCTTTCTTTCCTTTTTTTTTATAACATTGCAGAGGTCTGTAGCATCAACAACTAGAAGAACTGCAGTTCGATTTGCAGAACTCAAACAAAGAAGATATTGGTTTCCATTGATGGTATTTTATAGGCCCATAAGTTTTATCACGACTTTTCCTTCATCTGAATTTGCCAGGATGTGATGGCACGAGGACAAAATTGAGCCTAATTGGTTTCATGGGATGATGTCTTTCAGGTTGGAATTGGATTACTTATGCTGCAACAACTTAGTGGCATTAATGGTCTTCTATTCTATTCCAGTACCATTTTTGAAACTGCTGGTGAGCTTAAGCTTGTTTCCCCTTTTATGGAAACATTTTCCAGAGCAAATTCTCTATTGTTGGTCTTGGTTATTTCCTTATACTGCTTAGAAGTATGTGAATATGCTTTCCCCTTTATTCCAATTTTCTCCCTAAGAGTTGTGTCATAATTTCAGAAATTCAATACAAAAACTCAGAAAAACCAAACATTGCTATTCTATCCATATTATTTTCCTCAGCATGTTGGTGGACATGCTAACCACAGTTAACTGATGCAGTGATGCTTAATTGCTTATGTTAATATTTCAATGTATATGTCAGCCATATTTGTTGCTTTACCTAACTATAATATTTCCTTCTTTTCTTTTCATACCATATAACTTTAGTTTTCAGAAAGCTTAACAAGATAATTTAACCTTGAACAGGGGTTAAATCAAGCAATGTAGCTACCTTGGGAGTTGGTGCTGTTCAGGTATAGCTTGAAGAAACACCACAGCTTTTTCTATTTACCAAAATTTTCGGTTAACAATGAGAACTTTTCATAAATTGGGATCATTAATCAGATCTGTGCCTGGTTTAGGTCATTGCTACTGCTGTAACCACATGGTTGGCGGACAAAACAGGGCGTAGACTCCTCCTTATAGTAAGTTCATTCTAATTTCAAATTTTAACTTGATTTGCAAGAACCTAGCACCAAAAGAAGATCATTGTTTGTCCTTTTCTTATTGCAGGTCTCCTCTTCTTTAATGACTCTCAGTCTCCTAATTGTTGCAGTATCATTCTTTTTAAAGGTGATATGGCTGATTCTTTTGACAACTAACCCCCTTCCCCTCCCCCAACACAATAAAAAAGGAAGTACATTCAAATTACAGTTTCTATTCCTCTTAAAGTTCTACCTATAAATTATTAACAATTTCGCTTAATGATCCAGGATGCTGTAGCTAGTGATTCTAGCCTTTATAACATCATGAGCATCTTTTCAGTAGTTGGAGTTGTGGTATGTTTCTTGTCCTTTTTTTTTATTGTGCTATTGCTTTATATCTTTGTTGCTAAAATCTGATTGTCTAATTTGTTATCCTTTCAGATAATGGTGGTCGGCTTCTCTTTGGGAATGGGGCCCATTCCTTGGGTTATTATGTCAGAGGTATGGACATGTTATGTTGTTTAGGGTTTACTTTCATTCACAGCAAGATTCATGTGCTATGCTTACTTCTGTCAAATCTGCTGAAATGGGTTACAATGTGCTACTGGCACTAACTCTAAAATCTGCAAGGTTTTACATAACCCGCAAACATCCTTTTCACCCAATGTCAAGTGTTCCACTGATCTGGAAAGTGGGATGAAAGAGATTTTTGACAAGTTCAATGACTGTTAAACTCTGGTTGAACTCCAAAATGTCATTGGTAAACTGCAGAGTGCAGTCCAGAATTTGACTACTAAAAAGGACCTAAACAAAATAGTTTGGTGATGATGGATGTTTGCTGGTTATTTGATTATTTGGATAAAATTCTATCAATTAATGCTTGAAATGATGACTTTTGCAAAAATTTTGTTCATGGAGAGCTGATTTGTACAGCAAACCTCCGGTATGGTAGAAAATGATAATTAATTAATACCTCCTTTTTAAAGATGCATTTCTTATCATAAATTTGCTCACATCCAATTGCAGATTCTTCCAATAAATATCAAGGGTCTTGCTGGAAGTGTAGCAACACTTTCCAATTGGTTCTTTGCCTGGGTTATTACTATGACTGCCAACCTGCTTTTGAATTGGAGCAGTGGAGGTACCTTTCTCTCTCTCTCTCACTTGCACAGTAGACAAAGCTGATCGTATCATATAGCAGAAAGAAAAAACCATAAAAGCATTCGACATTAGGCTATGTTAAGAAGATTATTAATCAATTGCTAGATAACAGAGATATTACTGCTTTAGCTTCCTAAAAATTAACAGAACTTCCCTCCACCTGCAACAGGAACCTTTACGATTTACATGCTCGTGAGTGCTTTCACAATCGGATTTGTGGCTCGTTGTGTCCCCGAGACCAAGGGGAGAGCGTTGGAAGAAATCCAGTCGTCTTTCAGATGAGCTTTCTTATCTCCTCGTTTCAATTCTTTTGCTTTGAAAAGGCCAGTTCCTACTTCCTACAATTTCCCATTTTGTAATGATCTCAGCGGATCTTTTTAAATGTAAAATTTTTGCTTGCAATTATAGCATTCATTTGGCATAGAAAAAGGCATATTCTCTAGCCGAGCATCTTGTATTCCTACATGGCTCCAATTTTCATCCTCAAAACAAATATCTGTATTGTCTGGTTAGTCAAGTGATTGATTCTTTTGTATTCTTTTGAACCATTGATTTCGCTTTCATTTAAGAATAAAAAGCAATGCACTCGGCGACAAGGTTTCCAATCTGATTTTTTCATTTGAAGGAAATGCATATCTAACTGCTTCATTAAGGTTAGGTGGGGGCTTTGCCTTTTCCTACGCCATAATTACAATAGCATGGCTGCTTTCTACTTCTAGCTTCGTAAGCATAACTATTAGGCATTCAATGTGACATCAGATGAAGACCAATGAAATTCATGTTAGAGTTCCTGAGGGAAAAGGGAACCCAAAACTATAACTCCATGATTAGATTTTTCAATGTCAAACACATGTGATTATCGTGCATTTTGTCTGATATAAATGTCTCTTATCCTTTTCATTAATAGCGTTGAATTGAAGATGGAAAAGGAATTTGTCTGATATTAAGCTCATAGTAGGCTGATTTGAAAAGGGCCAAGAGCATGATAATGGAGGGAAGCATTCTTTGAACAAAACTGTTGCAGAATGAAGATGCTAGATGCCTAGAAGATACCCATCACCCCAAAAAAATAACTGATAGTCCCAATTAAGTTTTAATTATTATTTCATCAATAATTTGAATGAACATTTGTCTCTACAATAAAAATCTCAAGGGTGAAAGAAAGATGAAATGAATAGCTGCAATGGCACATTGACAAAAGGATACATAATAAACCATCCTAGAACAAAAACAGGTCAATGACTAACAAATACATGAAGAATTATATAGTACAAAATGAGCAAGTTTCACATGATAGATCTTCAGACATATGCATTGCAAGTTCAAAAAATTGAAACACAAGGTAACAAGATTTGATAACAAGCCGAGAAAAATGACCTGACTAAAGTATACATCAAGACTTGGAAAGAGCAAGATATGCAAGTCTTGCCTTCCAATGAATACTCTTGTCTGATATATCGAATGTAGAAATCTAACTCAAAATGTTGCTCAGCTAGGTGCTGATTTTCACAGGGTAGCTATCGATGCAATCTTCCCAAGGACCATTAGTTGATGGCTTTACATTCCGAAGAGCTTCCCAGACTGCACTATTACACTTGAAACCGCTTCCAAATGCAATTTGCCAGACGCGGTTGCGCTTCCTCATCCTCCCCTTAGCCTCAATGTATGCCAATTCATACCAGATGGAGCTCGAGGAAGTATTTCCGAAACGATGGAGAGTCATTCTAGAAGCCTCAACATGTATTGGTAGCAGCTGCAGATTCTTCTCAAGCTCATCAATCACAGCCCTCCCACCAGCATGTATACAGAAATGATCAAAAGCCAACTTGAAATCTGGAATATAAGGCTTGACAGCAGCATTGAACAATTTCTTCACTACCAAAGTTGTGAAAAACAGAAGCTGCTCACTGATTGGTAGAACCAGAGGACCCAAAGTAGTGATATTGGTCTTCAGTGCACCTCCAGCAATTGCCATCAAATCTTTAGACAGCGAAACGCCGGTCTTCCCTGCATCATCTTGCTCCTGATACACACACCTAAAGGCCTTATCATCTGCGCCGCGATGAGTCCTCACCACATGAATTAGCTTATACTTAGCCCTGCTCCGATCCTTAGACTTATTAGAAAGCAAAACTGCAGAGCCCCCAACACGAAACAAGCAATTTGGTATCAACATAGATTTCTTATTCCCAAAATACCAATTCTGAGTAATATTCTCTGTACTCACAACAACAGCATAAGTATTCCTATGCACCTGCAACATATCCTTAGCAAGATCCACAGCTATAACTCCAGCGCTACACCCCATTCCACCTAAGTTAAAGCTCCTAATATTTCCCCTCAGCTTATACTTATTCACAATCATGGCTGACAAGGAAGGGGTTGGATTAAACAGACTACAATTCACAACAAGAATACCAATATCCTTGGGGTTGATATTCGTGTTCTGGAAAAGAATATCCAAAGCTCCAAACATAACCTCCTCAGCTTCTTCCCTGGCAGCCGCCATGGACGGTGTTGGAGGGATATTATGCATGGCTTTAGGCACATAAGTCTCTTCTCCGAGCCCAGAGCGCTCCAAAATCTTGCGCTGGAACTCGAGAGACGATTCATCAAAGTCGCCGGTCAACCTTGAGTGCTCCATGAAACGAGCGTAAGGAGCTTTAAGGTGTTCAGGAGCACGGTAACAAGCATAATCGACAAGGTAAACGGGTCGGGGTCGGGTCATGATGTAAACCGTTAACCCAAAGACAAAAATAGCAGAGCAAATGATGATGCTGACTAGATTGTATTGAAGGTGAAGCCATAACTGGCGTAAATCATCGAGATTCATTTGAGAAACTTCGATTGAAATCACCGCTATTAACGGGATAAAACAGAGGGTCAAAAGATTGGAAATTAGATAGTGATAGCCTAATTTCACGTACTTGAGATTCACGCTTTGAAGGAAATCTGGGAGCCTTCGGGATTGTTGGATCTGAACACCGACTGAGCCGCTTCCCGAACCACCGTTTGCGGTGGCTGCTCCCCTTTGGTCCATGGTGCCGACAAAACCCTGCTCTCTCTGGTTAACAGCAATGAACCGGGACGCTGTGGCGGGGGCTGGCTTTTAACAGTTATATGCAAAAAGTTGACTGACGAAAATCTAGATTTTGTGAGGCTTCCTCCAATGGTTAAAATACAAAAAAGAAGAAGTAATATTCTGGAAAAATGGAAACTTTTAGATGAAAACAAAAGAAGGGCAAAAGAAGAGAAGGAATCTAATCTAAACAGTACGTCTCTTGAAGGTGGACTCTTTTTTTCATTTGACGTTGTTATGTTGTTTTTATTTTAACATGGCAATTTGGGAAGAGGGAGACTTTTTATCATTGTTAGTGTTACAGCCTTGTACAGGTTATTAATGAGTAAAATACTTTATTTTTTATTATTATTATTACTTCCTTTTTTGGGTTTTTTGCAATTTTTGGGGTAACAAAATAACAATCCACGTGAATTTTAGTGGCTTTGAATGATTTTGTTTTATTTAATTTTAATATATATATTATTTTTGGTGTTTGTCAAAAATGCCAGCTATGAAATTGGAAACCGGGAGTCGATAATGGTAGTTATTTTTTTTTTGTTCAAAAATAAAGGGATAATGGTAGTTATTAATTACACTACAATAACAACTATACTATTGATATACAACCGGAACTGTCTTAACCTGAAAACGGAAAATACGTTAACGGGATTATCGCAGGCAAGCCAGCTGGGCAGCGTCAGACTCTCAGAGACAGAGATACAGCACAAGACAGCCGTCGAGGTTTACAACGAACAATGTTTTTTCATTGTTGTTTGTTTTAATAGTACTATAATAATTATCGTATTAATTAATTAATACTATTAATTATTTCAATAATAAAAAAATAATGTATATGGAAATCAGGGGATGGTGAAAGTAAATCTAAACGAGGTGAAAGACAGGTTGGTCTCAACTGACGAAAGCCTGGAAGAAGGCGGAAGCTTTGTCAACTTTGCCATGATTACGTAGATAAAAATCAGCTCGGGCAATGACTTTTTGCCCACTGAATAATTTTGTGCGACTCACAAGAAAATTCAGTTTTTTACTTTTTTACTTTCAAGGATTTTGGATCGGATTTGATTAATTGAAAGTCAAATGGACCGCGGCTACGGCGGCGGCCTTTGACCGGCAATATAGAGGGAGATTAATCATAATGACGAAGCTTTTAGCCCATATATCAGATGGGATTAGTTGATTTCTCAGAAGTTTGAGAAGAGTAACAAATATTTGAGTCAAAGTACAATTTCTAACAAAGACTATCAACTGAATATTATAGGATAATTAGAAATGTGAATAAGATCCAAGCAATGGGAACTGAATAAATGCGTCGTCTCCAAGAGGCTAGAGGGCTTCCTTTATGAGTTTTTCCGTGAGAGCTTTAGGCAATCCCATCACACTGTCTGTTGTCCCTACCTGCAAAGATACCAAACGACACTTTATCTCCCATTGATTTCAAAAAGTAAAAAAAAAAATTCAGTTAATGAATGAATATTATTCCAGGCAGCAGCAACGACAGTAAAAAGATGCTGTTCAGATTGGACATGTTGCACAGTTGGAATCCACTCTTAAGGTTGCTTTGAGAGTTTTGAAGAAAAAGGTTTATGGGGTCTTTCAAAGGAATTCTATTAGAGCTAGTTGCTATGGAAGATTCATGCATTGCATAAGATCAAGTGTTTAAGTTGAGCATGTGGATTTTTCTAGGTATCACACAAGTTGGAGCAGGAATCATAAATTCTTGCCTAACACATTTTATAAAGAGGAACATCCTAACCATGTTAATCACATGATAATAATACTTACTACATCTTTAACATATGGCTTTATCAAAGGATGCTCAATAATCAGTCCTCCAGCAACATATAATACAGTCCCTTCCTCAATCTGAACAACAAGAAACAGAGAAGATTAAAGGTAAGAATATTGACATTGCTTATGCAATAAGCAAAAGAAAGGGGAAAAGAAACGCAAAGAAATAACCTCTTACCAGTTTCTCAATGACCTCATCTGGTATTTCATGGAAATATATCTGCATGGCATTACAAATATGAAAAGCATTAAGCCAAATCTGTATGAACACCCTTTGATCACACTTATGGCTTTATAATTAGTATCAATTGCATATAAAGTGGAATTCACTCTTATGGCTTCCAAGGCCAACAAAGTGTAGTTCTCTCAGATGACTCTGTTCTTTTACCCCTTTGGGTACATAATGAATACGGTAACAGAACATGCACAAAGTAGGTAGAGTAAAAGGACATCATTCATAAATACTCCATATGCATTTGATGCTCATTCTGTGGCTACCAAGGGTCGACATAAGTACTAACAACTTGACTGAAAGAGTTGAACTGTAGCCAACACGCACACACACAAAAGGAAAGGAAGGACATTGTAAAGAAAGTGGGATTCAAAGCAGAACATTTCCAGTCTAAATATTCACACTAGACAACAGTGTTATAATATGATATGATAGTAACAACTAACAAGTTGGTTCTGGATATTTTCTACTGATGAAACCCCTTCACTAGGTACCTGACTCAGCTGGTAAAGACCATAATTATATCATGAAATTAAAAGAGACTACATCATTTACGTTATGTTGCTATAGTGCTCTCCATTACTTATATCACAAAAATTTGGTAATATTCACAGAGGCACAGTTGTTCCAATCAAGAATGAAAGATATCAATACCTCCACTCTATCCCAGTCTCCTTTTCTGGATCCGGTTTTAAGGTTCGTAACTACAACAGACCCCACGGTTGCAGCATGGCCTCCCGAATAGCCTGCACATTCTTAAATAATCAGTAAATTTTGAAAGGACAGTAAGGATTGAATTGAAAAGCTTCAAGACAAACCTTTTATAAATTCACGTGCTTCCTTCTCATCAGCTGGTTTTTCCCTTACAACACCTTCATAGACCACCACCTCCAGATCATTCAACAATAGCAGTAAGGAATAAAGTGGAAAAGTCATTTTAAATATGTCTATGCTTAGAAGCATTAGTTATCACCAATTGCCATCTATGTTTGAGGATACATTGCACAAATGAATCCAGGCACAGAAAACATTGGTGCAATATAAGCCAAAAGAGCATTCCAGCACATATATTACAGATTATCTGTGCCTTTGATAGAAAAAGCACTTTTCGCTTCAAGGGAATGCTAAATCTGATTAACAGCGAGGCATTGGCACCTTAAAATATGAAAATTTATGGTCAAAAGAATCCACACTAACCATGAAAAAGAACTCATCCGCTATATAAGGTAGCATTTAAGATTATAAGGACCTACTGAATTAGGTTGAAGGGACATTAATTAACTTCCTTCTAAAGAGCCAAATAACATGATGATAATGGTTAACTTATTGCTTATGAACTGCTTTCCAAAAGTTTTACGCATGCACCACAGACTATATAGTATATTTGAAAATTTCAGGAAATCTAAAGCACATCAAAGCAATAGATATGTACTTGGTCAGAAGTGATTAATAATGTTGGCTCAGCTTCCTTTCCATAATCACCAACAGGGAGCCTCTGTATGATGGCTTCTGCCTGAGAAATTGCCACCAGCTAAGTATATACCAAGATAATACTATCACTATGCAGCAGATCAACAGCAGCAATGTAAAGAGTAAATGAAAAGAGCATGCAAATGTATGTTACATAATGCTTTAACAACCTGACAAAGCTTTGTTCTACGCATTTATCAAACTTTAATGGTCACTTATTGAGTCCTACTTTTCTGATCCTCTCATAATACACCTACCAAGGATCAGAACTAGATTTATATCAAGAGAAATCTAATTCAACCTAGGCAGCCTATTAGCCTTAAGTTGCAATTAAAAAACATGAGCCCTATAGTAGAACTTATCTCATTGATACTTAAACATATATACTTCTTAGAAAATACATCCTCAGGCCATAGATGGCAATTGGTGAAACAAATCCCAATTGTCTAAAAGAGACTACGGTCACTAATTGAAATAAATCAAACATACTGTGTCAGCAGAAATCAAAATAGTTGGTATTTCATCCTTCTCTTGATTAATGATAGTTTGTAGCTTTGATACAATGGAATCAGCCTGAGATGCCAGTCACACACAAATCAATAAAAGGAAGATGAAAAATTCCCTCTCTTAATGTAAAATGTGAAACAGTGAACTAATGAATGCACCCACAAGCAATAAAACAGTTTAATAAATACTTTGAAAAAAATAAATTTAACATTGAGTTTAGAGTCTAAAATTATTCTATTTCTATCAATCAAAAACAATCATTCCCAACTAAGTACTCTTAAGTAAAGACAGAACCTTTGCTTCAGCAAGAGCCATGACCAACTCTTCTGGCTTCTCCTTTCTTATACTCTTCTCGTCAATATCTGCACTCTACCAGAAAAGAAACAACTCTAAAGTGAGACTTTTGTTTACCTAATACATTAACGTTAATTTCTTTTAGAAAAAATTACCATGAGTGTAAATTCATATCCCATTTCAGCTAATATTTGACGACGAGCGATGGAAGATGACCCCAATATTATCTGCATTAAAACAAGTAGTAATCAGCTAAATTTTTAAAGAACTTCCAAAAATTTTGGAATTACTATTTCTTCTTCTTCTTTTGGTTTAATACTTGATATTAGTATTTACGACAAGAATAATGAAAAATATATATATATAATTCTTCGAGTAAGCTACGGTTTTAGCGTACCTTGAAAGAAGAAGTCTTGTCTTCCATTTTTGTCTTTCAGTTTTGTGTCTTCACAAACGTCGAGCGAGTACAGAGGAGAGTCGGAGAATGAAGCAAAGGGACGGTGGGGTGCGCGTGTTAAGTACGCGGGCTAAAGTAAAGTGGAACACGTCTTAAGCCCTAATGACTAAAGGCTAATTGTCGTTCCAGGGCTTCAGATCATGGGCCATTAAGCCCGTTTTCGTGGACAGCAAAGTAATGTAAAAAAACTGTCATGCGTGGAAGTTCAAGGCCCAATACCATAACCTTATTATTTTGGACATAAGCCCATAACTTATATTTAAGATAGAATCGGGAAAAAATTATATACAAAATTTATTTATTTTACCTATAAGGCTAAAAATTTTCAATTTGAACTTTTAAATTTCAGTTGATTAAGATTTTTAAATCGCCCACATGAATTTTTATTAAAAAAAACCCATTAAAATGTCACTCTTTTTTTTATAATCAATTAAAATTCAAAATAACCCAATGATAGAATGGAATAATATAAGATTAAACAGTTTTATAAACTCGGATATTCGTGCATGGCAATTCTTAATAGATAATAATAGTCACTTATAATTAAGTGACAATGTTAATCTTAATTACCGCAATTTGATGTCTTTTTTTTTTAATCTTTTTGTTCATCACAAGGAAAATAAGAGGAGGATAGCTCACGTTTTTAGATAACTTCCCTTAACCTCTATATAGTAGAGTAAAGATATTATCTCATTATGTGTAAATATACTAAATAAATATTATACATAAAACATAGGTGTGTCTAGGGGATTAGATTATGTCAGTACTGATTTTATCCACAAAATCATCATCACATGCATTATCTAATCTTATCTAATTATCTCACCCCAAACATATATATAAACTTGCTTTCCATTGCTTCACTTTCTATTTTTTTTTAAGTCTTATTTTCACTTAAACATATATGTTTAATGCATGACAATCAGGGTGGACTGATAAATTAAATGGTATATATACTATTATTCATTTTCAATTCATATTTTGAAGAGAGATTTTTTTTTTTTTGTTACTTAGAGATCAAAACTATTAATAGTATAAGCAGGTATATATATGTCCAAAAAGATCAGTCTTTTTTTTCTTTCTTTTTTTTTTTTTTTTGGCATCGTCCAAAAAGATCAGTGTAAACTGTAAAGGGCACCCATCCACGCCATCTATAGATGGTAGTCAAAATACTTGAATTTGATCAAACAAAAAAAAAATCAGTCTAGCTATACTACAAATGAAATATTGAAATAAGCTACATGCAGAGAACAAATTAGTATAATAAAAAAATGGACTAAATTTTTGCTTTGTTTCTAGCAGAGAGTTTGTTCACACACATTTCTTTTCTTTTCTCTTTAAAAAAAAAAGTTTGTCTCCTTATTTTCCACATTGGACGGTATTAACTCTGTGTTGGAGTGTTATTATTATATAGTGCCAAGGCATTCTATTTCTATATTTGGATATAATATTTCACCTTTCTGCTTTTGATTATGATTATGAACGTATATATATCATATAGTTATAAATGTCACTTTGCACCCTTAAGTTTGTACAGACTGTCACTTTGCCCCCAACTTTTTTATTTTGACCAAAACACACCTTATAGTTTAATTTTTGTGCCACTTTGCACCCTCCGTAATGGTAGGACAAACGATTCTATCACGGTGTCCGACATAACACGCCACGTGTACCAAAAAGTGACATGTGGCACGCCACATGTACCAAAAAGTCGTGCCACATGTACCAAAAAGTGACACATGTCACGCCACGTGTACCAAAAAAGTGACACGTGGCATGCCACATGTTTCAAAAAATGGCACGTGGCATGCCACGTGCACAAAAGGATACATGCCACGTGTCATTTTTTGTCCACGTGGCATGTCGGACGCCGCGATCGATTTGTTTTGTCCTACCGGACAGAGGGTGCAAAGTGGCATAAAAATAAAACCTTATGGTGCGTTTTGGTCAAAATAAAAAAGTTGGGGGCAAAGTGACAATCCGTACAAACTTAAGGGTGCAAAGTGGTATTTATACCATATCATATATATGACCATATGTCGAGTTATTTAATTAACTTATTACAAAACCTATATATATTTCTTTCTAAACTTGAAAAGTTATTTTTGATTCTGCATTAAGGTATTGCAGTACATATATATCTGGGCTATTTCAAGTATCCATATTATTGGTCGGGTAACAGTAGACAAACAAAAGTATTAATTAATAATAATCTGATATATATTCAATAAACAACTAGAAGAGGGCACATACAAGTAATTTTGAGTCATGTACCAATATTGCAATATGTCTTGAGTCATTCTTTGGTACATACATAAAGACACATATATATTTAGGAAGGGAAGTATTTGGGAAGGTACAACTTTAATAATCGGGATTGAAAATGAACACAAATATATGCAATTGCTGCTAACATGTTGCTCATTCATTGCTGCAATATTATTTTGCCTTTATTGCTTTTCTGCCATTTCTGGTTCTTGCATATATATACTTCACTGAAGCCTGAGATTCCTCATCCTGTACCATGAACAAAAAGAGATCAGGAAACACCCAAAAAAAAAAAAAAAACTTGAAGCAGTTCCAAGTTGAAACTCTTAACTTCTTTAACTAGCAATAATGTTAATAAGCTAGAAGAAGTACATTTTGACAATATTAATTAAAGCAAGCTTTAATTTTCATTAAAGAAAAAATTCCTGAAAACCTGACCAATTAGATGAGAAAATTAAATCAGCAATATATATATATAGTAATTAATTACCTTTGTTCTTCATCCATAAAACTGAATTTGCCAGCTTTCTTGTAAGGGGGCAAAGGAACATGACCAGACTCAATCTGCTTGAGGTCTTCAACAAGATTCTCGTAATGCATCTTCACTTCCTCCACGGTTTTCCCTCCAACAGCTCTGGCTAGATGGTGCCAACGGTCGGGAGTATCCTTGTCAAACATAGCCAAGGCATTTTCAAACAACTTGTTCTGCTTTGGTGTCCAGTTCGAATTTCCTGAGGCCATTACTATTGCAGAAACAAAAAAAATAAACTAGAGTAATTTATATAAGAGATGTTTTTTTTTTAAAGGAGAAAATTACAAATAAAAGAGAGAAAAGAAGAAGAAAATGTAGAAGACAAGTTTTAATGCAGAAAAGAGAATGGCAATGCTGGGGTTTATATAGGAGAGGGGAAGGAGAGAGAGAGAAATTAAGGGAAGAGAGATAGATTTTGGTTTGGGGGGAGTGGAAATGGTGGGCCGGTGGTCTTATGTCTGCTACTTAGCTGTTGCTTTCCTTGCAAAACAGCGGGACTTTGTAATAACCTACGTGGTTTTACTTTACTAATTTCCAGGTTAATTCATGGGTTTTGCTGTAGAGTTAATTAGACTCTTAATTAAACCTCAAGTAACCTTGTTTTCGGTCGGTTTTTTTTATTTCTCCAAGAACAAATCTTTCCCATTTTTGCTTTTTTTCCCTTATTTTTTGTTCTTCAGTACACATATTATATCAGTATTGTATATAATCGTTACAATTGGCTATCTGGGATTTTGTTTATACAGTGGATTAATTAATTCAGCCTGGAAAATCTCCTCATGATTGCCATGTAATATTGCAAAGAGAGATTAAAAAAAGTGCCTCTCATGATACATGTGCTCAAATTGATTATTTTTCTGTACAAACGTTAACATTTTCATTAAAGGTAGTATTAAACAAATCTGCGGCTACAATTAGTTTTTTGATTGAATACTATGTCCTAATTACTCCAAAACCTCTTTTCCCATATACAGTTACAGAGTAATTCAACTCTAGGATTTGAATTCGAAACCTCTCAAGCTCTCAGAGCGTTACAATTGAATACCGTTAATTAACCAAAATTTATGTATACACAAACACTTCACTTTCTACATAGTAAAGCATTATCAAATGGTAGTATCCATAATCACCTTTTGATATAAACATGTAAGCAATGGGGTATTATTTGGTACAACCATATAAAGAAAAAGAAAAATATCTTCCAAGTGAAGTCATAAAATCCACAAAGCAAACAGAGTCCGTACACTAATGGCGCTGCATATGTAGTCATATATATAGTGCATACACAGAAGTAAGCTGCTACAGTTTTCATCAGGTTGGGTCCACCTTGCTATATATGCTAGCTCTTTTAGCATTCACGGGTGCGAAATTTTGCTGCCCAGTAAAATCTATTCACGTTTGAGACTGTCGAGCTGTTTTTTTATGAACAGAGAGTTGCTCATCTTTTCTTTTATTTTTCCTTTTAGGCTTTTTCTGTGTAGTGAATCCATGTTAAAACGTGATATAGGGGGCTCAGGCTCAGGGCTGGCTGCCCCTTAATCTTTTCACTACTCTTTTCAACAATATTCCAAACTTTTTTTAGCTGGATTTGCTGATCCTTCCGTACAATTTATTTTTTTTGTATCTATTGAGAATAAGTCGACAACAGGTGTATCTCTTATCTTTTTGCATGTAAATTTTACCCTGTAAAACTTTGCAGCAGCCTGCTGTAACAATTTGTCAGGTCTTAGATTCTAGTAGAATTCTTGTTTGTTTCTTGGTTTATTTTAGACCAATTATTGATGAAAAAACAGTGTAATTATTGAAGGGAAAATGGAGTCAAATAAGCAACCCCATGGTTCAAATTAGCAGTTCTGCATTTTCACAGGCAATGGAAATTTCGGTTAATCCAACATTCACTCTCTGCTGCTGCACTGAAAGTAATTAAACAATCTTTGCATAATTATTGACATTTCTCTTCTGTCTTGTTGAGCAAATGTGGATTAATTTTCGCCATCGGTAGCTACAGTTTTAGCTGTCATGCCTGGTAAAGATTGAGAAAAGAACTTATAATTAGGCACTACTATGATTTCCAGCTAGCTTTTGGCATCTTGCTTATATAACTAATCTGATTAAGAAAAATTGTCATCTCCTTGCAGTGATTATGTCAAGCAAGACATGGAATTTACTTGATGTTTCAAGTAAAAGGATCAAATTTGTACCCTAAAAACCCTCTGGAAAACATCATGCGGCCCCATAATTAGTCACTGATCATGTTCATGTTTCCTAAGAAAAACAAGGGTTAATCATAGATTTGATCTCAAGTAAGTCCCAGTAATTGCTGGTAGTGGGCCAGGCAAATGTTTCACTTTTGAAAAACATGAGTGCCTGTAGCAAAATGAGAGGGCAAGCAAAGGTAACCGAAAGTAGCCCACTTGATCATATTTTGAATTGATCCATATAATCTATATGAAGGATAAGCAAACTCATGCTAGCTATACTATTTATGTACTAAAATTTGTTTAGCTTAGCTGAAAAACTGGGAGTCTTTGAAGACTATTATTATGCTAACAATGCTACTGTCCAGAGAGACATGCTTGCACCTAATCTGCAGTTAACTCTTTATAGCTTCCTGTCAAACTTGACAGGCTGTAGTAATCCTTTTTGGTAAGTAACTCAATTATTGTCGTAAACACATTATATCAAAGATTCTTGAAGCCAATATCTGAGGTTAATCCCAGCAGCCCTGTTGGGAGACTCACCTACCATAACCAGGTGCGCGACGCGGGTCGGATCCGGATTAGTCAGGGCCAAGCCTTAGATACCGGATGGGATACCAAAAAAAATATCTGAGGTTAATTGAGTTGGTAAGGCTTCGCACCCTGCTTAAAAGGTTTGGGGTTCGCCTCACTTAAACTTTTTATCACCAGAATAAAATTAAAGATTCTAGAAAACCCAATTGCTCAAAAATGAAATGGAATTCAATCTTCATAATGTTAAGTTACAAACAGGTTTAATATGAAATGAATTAATATCAGTAAAGTGTAGCAGCAGGTCAAGGAAATAAGCTTAGCAGCTCATATATATAGAGACCACTTGTCACAGCCAAAATATTTCAGAATCAAAGTTACCCAATGAATTATTTACAGCTGAGATGTGTTTTGGCCAAAAAAAGGCTAGTACGAAATTTTCCCTTTAGAGATTATTATTCTTTTTGTTACTGAAGATAATGAATAGGAACCACAAATATCAACAAGTTCTGCAAACTCTTGGATACAACTGTCATGAAAAAAAAAATAAAGAAAAGAAAGGTAAACTTTATTTACTATTGGAAAGCCTTGGTTGTTTTGTATAGTAGAAAGCCTCTTTTTATCAAAGGGGTTATGTTATGTGGTTGACCATTGAGAATTTTTTTTCCAACTTTTTGGGGAATATCTGCAAAGAAGATCCCAATTCAGGCCCCTATCTTGTTGATGATTAGAATCCTTATCATCCACGTCCACTGCAAAGGAGAATTCTTTCTTTCTTTTTGTTTTAAATATTCACTTGATACGTTACATTTCCTTTCTATTTCAAGATCTTTAAGCCCATATTTTTCCCTTTTTTCCTGGAAATTAGCCTGCTGGGCTGGCCTTCGTCTGCAAGTTGGGGGGCTTGGGGCTATAATGGAATCCCATGACTTTATTTCAGGAGAAAGGTCACCATTCTTGACCTATCAGTATGAAAAGCACCTAATTGCCTCTAAAGGTGGTCCTGTTTAACTCTGCAACGAATTTTTATTGACCTACTTGCTGAAATCTGGGAACCCTTTGAGTTCCATTTGGTCAGAGCCTCATAATTTACTTCAAAAGTAAAATTTGCAAACCCCAGACCAAGATTGGAATACCATTTACTTCTGACTTCTTGATGAGTTAAACTGTTTGTATTTGGCTCTGGCTCTGTCTTCGTCACAATTTTGCAACAAACTTCGTCATTCAAAAGAATCAATTAAAACCATTGGTAATTCTTGGAAGTAACCAAGATTAATTACTGCAACATCAATTCATTGAAAAAGTTAACCAAGATTTTTCCTCTTCTTCGGTTCAAGTGGGGGTTAATTATCCTGGGAACAATGTGGTTATCATTGCTAAATTTTGATATATCAGGCTACCGATATTTTGGAATCCTTATCATCCAATTCATTTCCACAACAAAAGATATCTCTCTATCTCTACCTTTGAAGAACTAATTTATTCTCTGCTGCCCTACCCCTCCCTTCAACTTGGAGTGCTACCATTTCTATTTCCAGACTATTTTTGAATATAATTATTATGGTCTGAAGTTGTGAGATGTGTCCGTTGGAATCTCTTAAGCTATATAGCAACTAGCAAGATCTTTGGGGAGTCAATAGTTTCGGCTGATAGCTAGTAAATTTTATTCCTGCTTAGGGGTAAGGGAGCCATGAATCTGAATAAATTAATAAACCTTTTTGCCATAGCTATAAGCGTACCCACTGTGGGGGACCTAATTGACATTGATTTATGCATCCCAACAAGCAAAGAAAGTTCTTTCGGGGGAATATTTTTGAGGAAAAATGAAGTAACCCCTATGGGAAAAGAAGGAGATGATTTGATTTTGATGGGTATATAAGTTTGAAAAGTACTCTTTCGAATAATGGAACTTTCCTTGGCAAATTATTACAATAGTACAGTATTTTTGGACAAAGTTGTATGCATATATGTAATGTAACTATTGGAACTGCAAAAAGGAACAGAACACACTAGAACATCCAACACTAGTTAAACTGATCATGCATGAAAGGATTGTTATATGATCAAGGTTCCCAAAGACAATGTTGACAAAAATACCTGAAATCAAGGAGCCAATAAAAATTGTGATGGGATAACTATAAAAAAGTAAGATCAAGATCATAGGGATCCATATGCTAAAGATTCCCACTTTGGGTGAGCAAAAATGAGCTTGGATCGTTCAGTATTCCTTAATATATCAACATCAATGATTTTGAGAGATCTGGGTGATAAGAGTGGGCAAATTCTTGCCAGGCTGTATAAGATGAGTAGAATCTTCAAAGAAAATGAAAATTTTAAAAAGAAAAAAAAAATCGATAGATCTTTGATAATCAGTGGTGAAAGACTACAATTGGACCTTATATGCGATATGGTGAGATGAAAGATTCTTGTACCCTTTATGCTGTTTTGGTCAGTTTCATCAAGAATTGCAACAGCAATAACAAAAATATGTGGTCTCCCCTTTGTATGCCATAGCACATGGGAGTGTATAATCATTTCAAAACACCATATGATATTGATATATAACTTGTGTATAGTGAGAATGTTATAAGAAAAATAATACATTTGATTTGTGTTAGCCTCAAATGAGAATGTCTCTCGATGTCTATCTTCTTCGTTTACAATACTTGAAGTTAAAACAATTTTTTCTAACCATCGGAATTCAGAAGTTAAAACCTTATTTAAAGGATATTGAATTCATTTGTGTTTAGTTTAGTGAATCTTGTAAAAAAAACACCATTTTTAATTGGCAGATGATCCTCTCCACTAGTGGAGAGATCCACTGATTTTTCAAGACAATCTAACAATTTTAAATGAAATTGAGCATTTGGAGAGAGAAATTGAAATAAAACATGGATACCTAATAGTCATTAGATTGTCTTGAAAAAATCGGTGGATCTTTCTATTAGTGGAGAGGATCTTGCCCTTTTAATTCGTGTCAATCGTCGAACCCAAACAAAAGGCCCTTTTTTTAACATCTATTTTCTTCATTTGCTAACTACTAAGACCTTAATAAATATCAACTTCCTCCTCGTTCTTATTATTACAAGTCTTCACTTTCACGTGCGTTGCACGTGACCCATTAATTATAAGTAGAGCTGTCAAAACTTGACATGAACCCAATAACCTGTCCAATCCGATCGATCCCGATTTGACCAGAAAAATAAACGATAATCCGAATGATCCGAGAAAATTACCTAACTCATTAAACCTGGACCCAAGTGACGATAACCCGAAACCCACCCAACCCGCCCGATTGACATCTCTAACTTTATAAGTCAAAGGAAATAATTGTATATTACTCTTCTTCTCATTTTTAAAACTTTAAATTCTTATTATACCAACATGCTCCAAAAATAGAAACAGACCAATCACTATAATCAAATTTTAAATAAATGTTTAACTTAATTAGTTTTAAAAAATATGAATAATTAATGATTAGACAAATTATTTTAACTTTTAAACTTGATAATAATACTTTCGTTAGTTTATATTTTATTTGAAAATTTTAAAATTAAAATGGTAAAAATAAATATTATAAAAATATTGAATTCAATTAAATAAAAATAGTGTTTTCAGTTGCAAAAGTTTATTTTAAAAAAAAATTTGTAAAAGTTTAAACAATGTCATTCAAGAAATATATTTAAAAAAACTAATATATCAAGTTTTTTAATTAAAATAGTAAAATGGTAAAATATAATAGTTATAAGGATATTAGATTTAATTATATAAAAAAAAGATTTTTAGTTGAGTAAAATAGTAAAATAAAATAATTATAGACATATTATATTTAATTAAACAAAAATAGAGTTTTTAGTTGAGTAAAACTATAAAAATCTAAACAATGGCAATTTATAAATATATTTGACAAATACGGGTATAATAGACGATTCAAAAGTTTTATAGCTGAACGTACTTTTTAATATAGTATAGATATAGATTATTATTTTTGTTTGTATATTTACAAGTTAATATTTTTTGAAGCGGGTTGATCCATCTTATTTATTTATTTATTTTTAAGTTTTTAGTTTTATACTTTTAAGTTTGGTTTCATGTGTGAAATCAACAGGCCAGCCAACTACCTTAACAGATCAAAGTCATTATACAATTTGACCAATTGGACTTGGGTAGTTTTGGGTAAGACCCAAGTCCAAATCGAGGTGAACATAACAAACATCTATAAAGGCATAGCCCAATTTCTTCAGTACCTTCAGTGAATATATCTTCTAAAGGTAAAGCTATCTTGGGCTTACGTGAAATAGAATGAATCTCCATTTATATATGTTCTGTTTTCTTGGGCCGACACATGTTCTGTTCTCTTACATACAAGTACTAAAAGCTAAATGCAATGGTTTTCTTCACATTTATTATTGTTGCACTTAAAAAGAAAATTGGTTTGGGACAAGACAACTAATGAACTTAATTACTAGTACATCAGTTTTGGATGAGAACTCTCGTCTCCAAGTGTTTGATCTTTTATCATGGACTTGGAATCTTGGCCTATTGTTTAGAGAATTCTTTATTCTAAAAACAAGACGAGTATCTGTTTATAAATAAATTAATTAAAATTTCTACTTCTCAAAGTTTCAAACTCTTTGAACGATGAATGTTCAGAATTCGGTACGTTTCCTATTACAATAGTTCCTAATACTACAAAAGAAAGAAAATTATCTTATTGTCAAATGTCAAATCAATTAATTTGATTTTTATGTAATACATTGGTACTAATTCATATAATCATTTTGAACTTTAATTTGTCTTTTTTATAGTTGTTTATCTCTATCCATACTGGCTAGGAAGAAGATATGAACAATGAAGTAAAAACGAAGCTGCTTTAATCATCGAGAAAATTGCATTCTCGGTCATAAACTCATTAACTTTTTATTACTTTGCATATGCTTAATCTTAAATCATGGACTTGGATTTCGATGCTTAATCGGAAATATTTAGATTGATTTAGAAAATTTGATAGTAATTTGTTTAACTTTTTCCTTTTGGTCACATATAATTATTATCAATCAATTATTGTTAATTTTCTTATCAAAAATTTGTTAGACTCAAATCCTTTTAGTCAAGGGAGAAAATTATCTTCACTGGTTTTTTTTTTCAAGCCAATTCAACGGTTTTAAATGAAATTGGATTTTTGGAGAGATAAATTTAAATAAAACATGAATAGCCATTAAATTAACTTGAAAAATAAAACAGTGGATCTCTCTATTAGTGGAGAGGATCCTTACCTGGTAGTCAATTATATGTACAAGTTTTGTTGATTAATTTTAATTATATTATATGTGCCATTATGGATAAACTATACAATACCATAAAAAAGAAACATGTAAAATTCTCCTTTAGGGGTGAGGGTGAAGAATCTAAAAAATTCTCCTTTATGTCGCGGTCATTAAATTAAAACTAAATATAAACTTTATCTTTTTTTATGCTCAAGCTCAAGCAAGCAAGTTTCATAAAGGCAAAGATTAAAGTGTTACTTTAACCCTTTTTTTTCTTTTCTTAAATAAATTTTTATATTCCAGTACGTATAGTGACTCTTCCAACTTGTAAAATCTTTTTAATCATTTAAGAAAGTTTGTGAGACCAAGTCAAAATGCTCTCTACGCTAAGCTCAGCTTCGTGGCTGCTAGCCTGCTACGATGAAATTTTGATCTAATCATATTTTGACACGTCGACACTGCAAAGCTTTGTCGTTAGTCGTTAGTAGTTGTAGGCCCCAGCCGACATGTTCCTTCCTTAGCCAAGTTGGACACGTAGCTTTATTCTTTTTCCATTTCTATTTTAGTAGTAGCATTTTTTAGACACGTAATTTTCATTGCTACATTTCCTTCATTAAAAAAAATCTCTAATAATATAATTTCTTTATTGAAATTACATCATGTCATGTCACCTTCGCGAATCCAAAGTTAAATCATTTGTAGGAAATTAAATTCAACTTAAATCCTATTGCTTGCAAATTTAAATTTCTTTCGATGTGTTTTCATTCACACATTTGAACGATATAATTAAATGAACATTAGTATTTGCTTTCGAAAGTTTTTTTTTTTTTCATGTTATATTTTAATTTCTGAATTCAATCATAGGATTTGACTATTAAATGGTGGATTGTTAAAATTGATGTTTACAATTAATTTGGATATCTAATGAGAAGGGGATCACTCATTTGGATATCTCAATTGATGCTTAAGTTGTTATTGATCTACTTAACAAGGCTGATATACATTTTCATCCTCTTGACAACTTAATTATTGATTGCAGGAATCTGATGAAGTGCTTCACACACATGAAGATTACATACTGCTTTAGAGAAGCAAACCGACCGGCCGATACTTTGGCTAACATGGGAAGACTTTTGAATGATGATGATCTATTGATTTTTGATTGTATTCCTAATACAATTTTTGATACTTTCATGGATGATGTTATGGGACTTGCTCTACCCCGATTGTAAACAATTAATTTTATCAATCTAGTTCCTTTTTACCAAAAAAAAAATGGATGTTTACACGTGAGGATAAGTTATCTTCAAATATAGAGCTAAGAATAAAAATATTTAATTCAATATAATAATCATAGAGGTTAACAAATGAGTAATCTCAATTTTCAAGTGGCAAGAAAATGATATAAAGCGCGTTGGCTGTCGGGGTCCACGTGGAAATCCGCGTTGGAAATTGCCACGTCAGTCATTTTCCATTTGTAGTTCAAATTTCTTTTTCATTTCAGTCACTATAGGCCTGGTAGCATTTTCGTCACCTTATTGTTGGACGAAAGGTGCTTTGGATTAGACGTTTGACCAAATTAAACTTAATTGTTGACTTCAATAGCTCCTTCCTTCATGGTTCACGCTTTAACATTTTTTATCCATGCATGATAAAATTCTATTATTCCTTCACGTTTTGAATCTTTGTCTTGTAAAAAATCAAACGATCGACTACCTCCATTTAAACTTTGGCATAAATGCCACTTTACACCCTTAAGTTTGTACGGACTGCCACTTTGCCCTCAACTTTTTTATTTTGACCAAAATGCACCCTAAAGTTTTATTTTTGTGGCACTTTGCACCCTTCGTCATGGTAGGACAAACGATTCTATCACGGTGTCCGACGTGGCACGCCACGTGTACCAAAAAGTGACATGTGACACACCACATGTACCAAAAAGTCGTGCCACATGTACCAAAAAGTGCCACATGTCACGCCACGTGTACCAAAAAGTGACACGTGACATGTCACATGTTTCAAAAAATGCCACGTGCACAAAATGATAGATGCCACGTGTCATATTTTGCCCACGTGGCATGCCACGTCGGACGCCGCGATCGATTTGTTTTGTCCTACCGGACAGAGGGTGCAAAGTGGCACAAAAATAAAACTTTAAGGTGCGTTTTGGTCAAAATAAAAAAATTGGGGGCAAAGTGGCAGTCCGTATAAACTTAAGGGTGCAAAGTAGTATTTATGCCTTTAAAGTTTCCGTATAGTTACATGCAAAATTCAATGATTACTAAGACAAAACAAGAAGAAAATAAAAATGAGTGACTTGATGCAAATTAAGATAGATAATTTGAAGTTGAGTCGTGTTGAATTTTAGATGGGAGTAATATTTAAACCCAAAGGTATGTTTAAGATAAATTGGTCTTGATCCATCCACTCGATTCAGTATGTATCGGTGATTGTTACCAATAAAATTAATCTTTACACGTGGATGATGGATTAATTTTGATGGGAAATGTTCATTTCCAAATGCAATGTTATTTAAAAAGCATGGTGCTGAATATTCAATTGAAGGAAAGAATGAATGTTTGATTGATGCAAAATTTACCATCTACTAGAACAAAACAAAAGCCTACAAAATGAACATGAAAGTGAATGTTGCTCAAGTTGTCCCAAGGAAACAAACTTTAACAAAAGAAGACAAGTTGAGAAAAGAGAGGGGTGGGCCAAAGAAATGCATTTTTCATGTACAATTCCAAGAGAAAGAAAAATCAAATCTTTAGAAAAGAAGAAAAAGAAAAATAAAAGTTCTTATCATGTCCTTATATCCTCGTCACTTGTACATTGCAAATTGGTTGATTATGAAATATGAAAGGATATTTTTTTGTTTTTGTATAATCACAAATTTTGTTGCTTTATTCAGCGGCCTTTCATGACCAAGACACAGCCAGCCAATGTTTTCCAAGTCAATGTACCAGGGCACAAGAGTCCACGAGCCGAAGCAGTCCAATCCATGGTTGAATCATGAGTGAACCCATGGCTCGATGGCTCGTTTCGTTCGTCTTAGTTTGGTCTGGTTCGAGATGGAGGGTGTGAAGTAATAAAGTGAGGCGTTAGAATCTTTGAGTTTGTTGAAAGGGCAGGTTCATTAAATAGCTCCGGTGGGATAGTGAAAGCGACGCAGTATTGGCAGAAGGCCCGGCGGTTGGGCAAAAAAACTTTTTTTTTTCTTTTTATTTTTCCTTCATTAAATGTGGCTTGAAGGTTAGACTCAACCCTTCCCACTCTCTTAAAAGCCCGTGCCATCATTCATTCCAATTTTTTTTTTTTTTTTTGTAATTTTTTCCTCTTTGAAACAATAACAACAACAAACCCTTTTAAGCTTTTTGCTTGAACTTGAAGATTAACGTTGTAAATCTTACGTTTTTGTTTTGTTTGGTGTTTCTTTTTTTTTTTGGACTTTAAAACACATGCAGTTCAATTTAGTATTTTCTTTTTCTTGATTGGTTAATCAGTTCAATTTAGTATATATAAGTAAATTATTAATTCGGGGTCGGCGGTAACAAAGGAACAGCATCGAATGCAGTATCAAAGCTCGTGATTGGAGGTAAGAATTTACGAAGAACAAGAAAAAAATTCAAACTTACTAAAAAAATTCTAAATTTTTATTTATTTTATATTTTATTTTCCATAAATCAAGTAGTAGCATATAAAATGTTACAGACTAGAAAGAGAGAGAAAGATAGCTTTTCGACAGTAATGGTGATGGTCAACATCGAGAACTAACAGATTTTTTTTTTTGGGTTTATTCTGATTTGAAAAAAGAAGAAGAAGCAGAAGGAGATGAGCCAGAGACTGAGACTTCAAAGAGCTTCATGAAAATTAGCTCTGCATTGCCAATGGAAGCTCAAAGAAGTGTGTTACCAATCTTCTTGTTAGCTTTAATCTTGTTCTTGATCCAGTGCGGGATAGCTCAGAAAGTTTCGATAAGTTCTCCCGTTGAACGGCGGGCATTGCTCGATCTCCGCTCATCTTTAGGTCTCCGAGCGAAAGAATGGCCCATCAAGGCTGACCCTTGCACATCGTGGCGCGGCGTTCATTGCGAAAACGGCACCGTAGTGAACGTTACAGTTTCCGGTTTAAGAAGAACAAGGCTTGGACGACTCAATCCTCGGTTCAATGTCGAATCTTTGGTGAACTTGACCCGGTTAGTCTCCTTCAATGCTTCCGGGCTCCCGCTTCCCGGGTCCATACCGGATTGGTTCGGAAGCCAGTTGGTTAATCTCCAGAATCTTGATCTCCGGTCATGCAGTGTCTCCGGTTCTATCCCTAGTTCACTCGGTAACTTGAGTCGACTCACTTCTTTGTATCTTTCTAGTAATAATCTTGCTGGTTCAATTCCTGCTGCATTGGGACAGTTGGGAAATTTACAAATTCTTGATCTTTCCAATAATTCGCTTACTGGTTCAATTCCTTCGAGTTTTGTCTCCCTTGGTAACATTCAAAGGCTTGAACTTGGTTCAAATTACTTATCTGGGTCAATTCCACCTGGTTTCGGTTCTTTACAAGGTTTTCAAGTCTTTAATGTCTCGGATAATAATCTCTCTGGTTCAATTCCTGTTCAGTTTGGTAATCTTTCAGGATTGGTTGAACTTGATCTTAGTAAGAATTCTTTGTATGGGTCGTTGCCTGAGGAATTTAAGACGTTGAAGAGATTACAGAAGATGGTTATTGGGGAAAATGAGCTAGAAGGGCCTCTGCCAGTTGATTTGTTTTCAAGTCTTGCTGCGTTGGAAGTTGTGGATTTGAGTGACAATAAGCTGGATGGTGGTCTTGATTGGATATTTGGGTCAATGCCTAATTTGCGCTTCCTTGATGTATCTAGCAATAACTTTACGGGTACTTTACCAGTTCTTAATTCTAATAGTAGTGCTGCTTCAACTGCCGTGTTCAATCTGTCAAACAATTTTCTATATGGAACTTTGAACTTTTCACTTGGGATGTTTAAATCCATTGATCTATCTGGTAACTATTTTCAAGGCAAGATAGTTAATGACAGTGAAAGAAGTGCTACTATTAACCAGAATTGCCTTCAGAAGGTGCAGAATCAGAGGAGTTTGGAGGATTGCAGACTGTTTTATACAGAAAGAGGTCTCAGTTTTGATAATTTTGGAGAACCAGACACAATACAGCCACCTGCTGCAGAATCTGGGTCAAAGAGCAGGAAAAGATGGATATATATCCTGGCAGGAGTATTTGGTGGACTCGGCTTCATTGTAATTTTGGTGCTTGTGCTAGTGCTGCTCTTGAGAAAGTGTGATAAGGGCATTACCACTCAAAGAGGTGCAGATGTAGGGCCTGTCCCAGAGGGAGATAGTCCTCAACTTCCAAAAGATCCTACCAACATTGCTGGTTCTGGAGATCCATTTACATTTGAGCAGTTGCTTCTAGCCACTGATCATTTTAGTGAAACGAATCTTATTAAACATGGCCACTCAGGAGACCTGTTCCGAGGCGTCTTGGAAGGTGGGATCCCTGTCGTCATCAAAAAGGTCAATGTGAGTTCTTCCAAGAAGGAATCATACATGATGGAGTTGGATTTATTCAGAAAGCTTTCTCATGCAAGATTTGTTCCACTCTTGGGCCACTGCTTGGAGGATGAAGCTGACAAGCTTTTGGTCTACAAATATATGCCAAATGGAGATTTAGCCAGTTCCTTTTACAGGGCTTCCAACTCGGAGGATGATAATACTATACAGTCCCTGGATTGGATTACAAGGTTGAAAGTGGCTACAGGAGCTGCTGAAGGCCTATATTACTTGCACCATGAGTGTAATCCTCCTCTTGTTCACAGGTATTCTTCAACATGATTTTGGCTACTTTTATTTTCTTTTTTTGCATAATGATATTTAGTAATGGATGCTAGTAACCACAAATGTCCAAGTGTGGTAGTAAACTCTGAATCTATATGCCAGTATCCTACTCATTTCTGTCTTTTTATCCATTATGTGTTCTGGTTCATCTTGTTGTTTTTTTTTTTTTTTTTTTTTTTTTTGCAACTTTTCAATGGCTTATGTATTACTTTTAAATAGCATCAATCTTAAATGCAACAATCCTTTTGGTGGTTGAAGGGATATTCAAGCAACTAGCATCCTTCTTGATGATAAGTTTGAAGTGAGACTTGGTAGCTTGAGTGAAGTTCGTAGCCAGGAAGGGGATACACACCAAAATGTGCTCACAAGGTTGCTGTGGAAGCCACAGTAAGTATCAATATAGAAAATGTTACTCTGTTCTAACGTTTTCAAGCTGTCTATTTACCAGGAAGCATATTATTTTGAATGTCCTTTCTTTGGAGCTTTGAATTAATCTAGGTATAATTTAATAGATTTACATCAATTTTGAAACCCCACTAGATTAACCATCTGCTGTTGTCTGTGCTTTGGCTATTCTTTGAGCCCTCTCCCTCTGTGATGCAATTGCCTAAACTAAATGACTTCTATCCCCTTCTTATATCTCGTCCTTTAGTTAAGACCATAATTTAGTATTTGGTTTTGTATATTTTAGCATGCAGTCCTGGCATCTATTTTCCAACTGGCTTTTGTCTTGATGATAGGGTGTAGTGTTCATATTGCTATGCATGCTTTTGACATACGATTCCAAAGGGCTATGGCCTAGTAAAATAAATCAACTAGAATTGGATGTACTGGTTTGCTGATCTTCTTACATGTAAAATTGTAGCTTTGATGCTAAAGAAGAATTTCTTGTCTGAAAGCCTACTTACTGGCTTGGCTGGGCCTAATTCAGGCCAATATATTGGAGGGAAAGTAGGCCCAGCAATTGGCTAAAATTGCATTAGTAATGATTGATAAGATCTTTTTCAATATTATTAGAATCATCAGTAGGCCTTGGTCAGTTGCCTGGTCCCCTTCACAGCTGTTGCTTTTGACTGTTTGGTGTCACTTAGACTTAAACGTTTGTGAAATTTAGATTTTCATCAGCCATAGACTTTGCCCATATTATTGAAGTAATTATGGATTAGAATTAATGAGTGTTTAAGCAAAGAGACAAGTTTACTTTTCTGTTATTGTACATTTTGTTCCGAGCTATAATATATGCTTTCTTGATGATGTGCAGGACCTCCTCTGACCCAGGCCCTTCAGGTCCAGGTACATAAAGCTCAATTTTATGGTTGTTGATACTCTTATTTCTTTCTATTATCTTTTTTCACAATCTGAAATGAAATCTAATAGTAATAATTCACTAGTTTTTCGAGATTTACTTTGATTTATCATACCACCTTATAAGTGCTGGAGTTGACAGCCTTGGTTGAAATAGTTCATTGGATTGGCATGTTATGCAGTTACAATTCACACGTGCATTCTTCTACCTTAATGCTAGCAGATGATGTCCATTGGTAGTTTTCATCAATATAGGTTTCTTTTTTATCCATATGTCCCGTGTCAAAACCAAGCCAATTTGCCCATGAAACTGTGAATTACTTTCATGTGTCTCTAAGAACTTTACTTGGGAAGGGGAGAATGAAATATGAAGCTTAGCAAACAACATTACATAAGCTTTTTTTCCGCATCAATTGATTATTAGAAAGAAAATCATTGTGATTCTTATATAATTCTTTTGGATATGGACAGGCTCTTCTTCAACAAGTACTGCTTATGACGTGTACTGTTTTGGGAAGGTATTACTTGAGCTTATAACAGGCAAGATTGGCATCGGTAAAGCAGATGATGCATCTACAAGGGAGTGGCTTGAGCACATCTTGCCTTGCATCAGTATATATGAAAAGGAATTGGTGACTAAGATCATGGACCCATCCTTGATAGTAGATGAGGATTTACTGGAAGAGGTGTGGGCCATGGCAATTGTAGCTAGGTCATGCCTTAATCCAAAGCCTTCTAAACGACCCTCGATGAAACATATTCTCAAAGCATTGGAAAACCCTTTGAAAGTGGTAAGGGAGGAGAGTTTCAGCTCTGCAAGGCTACGAACAACTTCATCTCGGAGATCATGGAGTGCTGCCTTCTTTGGTAGTTGGCGACAAAGCTCATCTGAAAGTGCCAATGCTCAAGGCCACCCAAACAGAGACGGTTTTAGTGGTTTTAGGCAGTCAGGTAGAGTAGGTTCTCATGGCAGCGGGGGCATCGAACACTCGTCTTCAAATAAAAGGTTGTCAAATGAAATCTTTCCTGAACCGGTTGATATTCAAGACATGGAGAGATTAGACGAGAACTAGCTGAAAAAGGGGTTTTCCATTAATGAATTTTAGGGGGCTTATCTATGAATGCCTACTCAACCTTTGACTCCCAACTGTTAGTTGTTGCACCCATTGGGTTTCAAAGCCGTTTTGTAAGGAAATCTAATTGGTGAACCAACTTGATGAAAGAGAAATTGGTTGGGCTGGTGCATCCCCAAGCCTAACGAGAATTGCCGAAGTCAGCCACAAAGAGACAGGAGACCAACCGTATCCGGCGAGATTCTTTCATATTTCATAGCTGTTGCAGTGTGATTATCATAACAAGCAGCAATTTTTCTTTGTAATTGGCACTCTCTCACATATCTCAACGTGTAGAATGTAAAATTGTAAAAGATAGGACTCCTTGCAGCACCCACCACCATTCAGTATCGGTTTTGTTAGTAGCAAGTTGAAAGACACATTAACCTCACCTTAACATTTTTTTAACAGTTGAGAATTCAAACCTATTGATACAAATATTTGGCATCCCATAAGCTCGCAACTTATTTCCATGTCCTATTAGAAATCATGCATCTCAATTCCCAGAAAGGTTTGTTAATAATTGCTTCAATTGAACCAGATCATGCATGGCAAGTTGGCAACACAACTAAATAGGCTTAAAAGCATCCCCAACTTCCAAGTTTTGAACACAAGAAACAGAAGAATTGAGCTAATGAAAAGCTTTTCATTAATTAGCTATGCTTTGAGTACAGTTTACATGCATCATCATGAATAATATTTATCCTTCGTATGTTTCTAATTCACAACATACTCCAACTGCCCATTTGTCTTGGTCTTTCAACGTAGCTTATAACGTAAGGAAAGGGGTAAGCTAAAGTCGTTTTTGGGTTTTTTTTTCCCCTTCTTATATAGTTGACCTAAACTAGAAAAGGAAAAAAAAGTATATAAAAAAGAAAAACTACAAGTATTCCAACTAATTAATTAATTTTTATTAGAGTTAGTTACCTCAAATTGCAGAAACACAAGTGATGATGATGACCTTGAACTTGATATCCCTGTGATATATGAACAATATTTCTAGTTAACTGTTGTGGCCCTTATGCATCCTATTGCTATTAATGCATGGGAATTAGTTTGTATTGATCTTATTGTGGGTCTAAGCTCTAGATATGGTTGAAGTTTAGTACTGGTATAAATTAAAAAAGAAGACATGGTTGAATACATTTTATATGTTCAGCTCACAGATAAGTTCAAAATGTCTCTAGTACTGTTCTTTATGCAGAGCAGAGGTCTTAATATCTAATTTATCAACATGATCATTATAGATTGAGGGCGGGTAATTATTTTTGGACTTCCATATGTAAAAAGAAGAGATAAGGAGGAGATAATTGAAGGAACAAATAAAAATTTGGACCTAAGTAATACATAAAAAATGAATTTGAATTATTTGTAGTTTCCCTACCCCAAATAGGATTAAGACCCTAACGGTAATTATGCCAGTTAAAGTTTTCCTTCCAGAAAGATTCGACCATTTTTACTACTAAAACTTAATCTGTCCTCTGCATCAAGCTTTTACCTATTCATAGCCTAATAGATTGTTCATAGCCGTCGCAAACAAGAATCAACAAACCATGCTATGCAGTAAGTAAAACCATAAGGAGATCTTTATTTTCTTCTTCTTTGGCCAGACAGAAGGATATAACAAAAGAAACTGAACCAATATGTGATAAACAAAAAATGGGGTAAACCCATAATTCTTTTAATTTGTATCTCCGAAGATCCCTGCACTCTGAAACTACAATAATACTTCAGCAACCAAGAAATATCATGCACACACCAAACTATGAAATGCAACTTGATTGCCTCTATAAACGAAAATGCTCTTAAGTGTTATGTGGCGGCTGTCTGCAGCTCTTCTGAAGCAACAGCAGTTGCATAAACAGGATGAAGAACATATCCTTCCTTAGGTTCAACATGTACCCATTTGCGTTTACTAAGCTTATGCGTCTCGAATTTCACACAACCTTCCTTGAGGGCATAGAGAGTATGATCTTTCCCAATCCCAACATAGTTTCCAGGATGGAATCGCGTTCCTCGCTGACGAACTATGATGTTTCCAGGCATCACCCTCTGCACAAACAAAGTGATATTAATCATATGAAAGTCATATATTTACTAATTATTCACTAAACAAATGGAGCAATTGAATCTGGATTATCAAATTACCTCGCCACCGAACTTCTTCACCCCAAGATTCTTGGGTTTGGAGTCTCTCCCATTCTTTGTTGATCCAGCAGTTTTTTTAGTAGCCCATCGTTTAATCATCAAGCTCAAGGCAGAAGAAGACCCATCTAAGCCGCAAAAACAGGGAAAGAAAAAAATAAAACACCACCGTGAATTAATGACCTTTATTAGCTCACAAAAATTCAATCAATAACAGAAATGAAGACAACTTACCGGTGATGCTACCGTATACAGGAGCACTGGAAACAAGCTCCTTAATTCCGACTCTTTTGCAGAATGTTGTTGCAATGTTAAACATATTTGAGAGAAATATTGAGCTGAAAAAGATGAGATTCAATAAAATATCAAGAATTAGAAGAAAAATAAAATCCTAAAACAGTACTGACTATCATAATAAAACCATGAATCGATCAAGTGGGGAAGAAATTGGGGATTTTAGCATCTAAATTAGATAGAAAGTGTTGCACCTGTATTGAAATGTGAAACAATTGGATCGTTCGATTCAACAATCGAGCACTTTGGCAATCCTCCGAACTTTTTCTAGGGTTTTACTTTCCAAATCCAGGCGATTTTGGGTTATGGAAACCGGGTTTGGGAGGGAGGTACCCAAAAAGAGCTGCTACGCAACGCACAGTTTTGATATACCGCACGTGTACGCAAAAAAATTTCTGTAGTTAGTACAAATTGGTAAATAATGTGGGCCCATCGGCCCTAAGATAAGTTCACTCATCCGGTCCAGTATGTTAAGCTGGGCTGGTCAACACCTAGCACAAAATATGTAACATCAGCTTAAGTTGTTTTGGACGGTAGGATTAGTTCAAACTTCAAACCCATTAAACTTATATGTAATGGATATAAAGTCTGCTAATACAGTATATATAATGGATATAAAGTCTAGGAGTGTAAACGAGCCAAGCCGAGTTGAGTATCTGACTACTCGAACTCGATAGAATACTTGAAGCTCGATGCTGGGCTCGAACTCGATCGAGTATCGATTATGGGGATTGAGCTCTACTCGATACTTGTATCGAGCTACTCGAGCTCAATCGTTAAGCTTGATAATGGACAAAAATTTTTGAGTTTTCCAAAAGAACAACTTCAAAGCACCATATAGATGTAACCAAATCCTTTACAGAAAGTTCAAAATCTTTCTACTCTTCTCCAAACTCAGTTGTACAAAACAAAATTAATGTTGCCAAATGCCAGACATATTTACCATTCTGATTCAGAAGTAATTGGAGAACTAAAGACAGCTTTTTTTAAGCAACTATTTTCTAACTTCATAATTAGGCTGAGGTCTTGTGTACAAGACAAGTGACATAATCAACTATCAAGGATCGATGACTAAACATCGGTTCTACCTTAGTGAGAATGCAATGAACAATATCTAATTACAATGAAGCCATCCTTGGAGGACAAAAGAAGATGAGGAGGATTGCGGCTATATTTCACGCCTCAAATGCCAGCTAGAAAAATTATTATGCTTCTTTGAAATGCAAACACAACTCCGATGGGAATCATTTCACAGGGGAAGAATATGAAATTCATGGGGCATGAAATCTTCACTTGGTCTATAGTATTTGTCAGGGGAATACAAGCTTAAGTTGGACACTTGGCTAGTGTAAAGGCAGGCAAACCTCTCAACCTGCATCAGGCAGAACATAAAGGGAAATTACAAGAGATATTTCAAGTTACATACAGCACACCTAATATTTCAATAATCCACTAGACAGTTTTTTTAATCAAAACCTAAATATATCGTACTGTTGATGGTTCGAACTTACTTGATGAGCAAAGCGAGAGTTCTGATAGCCAGTCTTCATAAGTTGTCCCCAGATCTTATGGAACTGTATTGTGAACAAAAAAAATAGTTAGTATCATTTTTCCAATGGTTGCTCAAAGTTTATAGGCCCCTCTATCAACAGAAAAGAATTTATAAAAAGGAGTTCACTTACCTTTTGGTGACACTCCCTTTGAGAGTGTTGATGACCAAGTCTCACTTGATCCCTTTGAGCCTATTAAAGAATACCATCAAAAATGAAATCATGAGAACTCTTCAACTCATCCAACATTACATTAACTACATTAATCTGCAATGGTCTAACCTCCAGTTCATGCAAAATAGAATTCATTTTCTGCTTTTGATCATCATGATAACTTTCAAACCTGAAAATTGGGAATGCAAAACTTTGTCAAAGACGGACAAAAAAGACTTTTCCAAGCATTTATATAAAGTAAGCTCAAATTTCTTATCGATCTCTTCACATGAAGGCAAAGGACTGCTATTGATTTGATGTTAATAATATGGAAAAATAGATCAAAAAGAAATTATGTACCTGAGAGACCACTTCATATGATGGATTTGGTCTTCAATCAGATCACGCTCATTCCTCAACAACCTTAGTTGCTGCATGAAAACTCATATTAGTCATAAGGGAAAAACTCCTATTGATCAATTACAATAGATAGTTAGAGCTCTTTTAGACTCAAAAATAAGAATTATCTTCAATACTTTGGTATGTTTGTGCACAGATCCCTCAAAACTAATTTGACAATAAGCACCATACATAGTAACAGAGATATAAATGCAATGCAAACTGTTCATGGATAGAGTATTATCCCAATTATGGCTTTAAATGCTAGTATAGCACTCTCTTACTGAAAATTAGAATCTTGCAATCTATCATTGACTGAAAAATAGGATGCAAACTGCTCATGACTAGACATTCATCCCGCTTATGGCATTAAATGTTAGTATAACATACAGTTACTCATGAATTCAAGTTTTGCACTCTATTTTATAAAATAAAATATGAAGTAAATATAAATTATCATGCGCACTAGATCACAGTAGCATCATGCCCATCGTGTGAAGCTCACCTTTCGCATATCTCTTAATTCCCAAAGCAGTTCAACCTCCCTTTCAAGCTCTGGCACAACAAGCATTGTTCTCCATCCTAATCATAGATAAATAACAGAACCAAATCCAACAGAAAAAATGTTAACAATACTAACCACTTTAAACGCTACAGGCAACAGGCGAGAATGAAGCTAGAAATTCATACCAAGAACCTTCTTGCTGCGCAATATATCTCCATAAATATGATCACCAACATAGAAAACCTAATGGAAACATAAAATTTAATAATTAGATTATAAAAGACAGCCATTCAAACAAAAGCTACCAACCAGGGGCAAAAATTTGCATTTACTATGGAGTTCAACAAGCCAAAGATTACAACGATCTAAATAAAGCAGCTTTTAAGTTGACAACTAATTGATGATTCACCAAATCAAAGAATCACCTGTGAACTTGACTCTATGGAGAGCAACTTATGTAGATGAGCAACATTACCTCCCTAAAGGACAAATTATGAAAAAAAAAAAAAAATGTTAGTAATTTCTTATAATATATTATAATATACTTCTGTCCTTGATATAGTTCAAAATCTGGCAATAATAGCTTTTGATTTATTTAAGATCTACACAAACCAGAAAACTTCACTATTTATCAGATTATACTAAAAATACCTGGAAGACTCTACAACTTTTGTTTAATCCCTTCAGTAGCAATTTTGGTGAAGTATTCCCCACCTTTATTCCAAAGATAAATTTAAATCACCAAATGGACATTAACAAAATAATAGTATTGAGCGAAAACATAATAAAAATTGCATATTCCGCCCAACCTGAGGCATAGGAGTGCCATTGTCAGTATTGAGAAGCATTGCAGACTCAGGTTCAACCTCAAAAAGATTGGCACGGTTGTCTTCATGGAAGAAGCCAGGCTTTGCACTGTAAAGACACTATCATATTGAAGGTCAGAAATCAAAGGATCTAGCACATCTAGATATTAATAATAAAACCTGAGAGTTATACAAGGATAATCTGAGCATATAAGAAAGTAATCCACAATTTAAATGGCGTCAATATTTAGAGTCTACAATAAACAATAGAACAAGACCTTCCCGTGATGACGACATCAAAATATTGGAGCCAATCAAAATTGCAAGTGTTACTGCCATCCATTGTACGGGATGCACAGAGAAAATTCATTACAATATTTGTGTAGTCCCATAAACTGCAAGAGATGCAGTCAAGTATTAACTGATTGTTTCAGACAGACTTTTAGAAGTTTGTCTTATATGGAAACATAAAGATGAGGGATACTTTCAGAAAGATATATACCTATTTGTCACCAAGAATGTTGAACGGCCAGAATCTCTTAGCATTTTGAGCATTGGTACTATCGAGGTGTCCTCGGTGATATACCTGAAAGGAAACAATTAATTGAAAACAGTCGAAGATTCCTGATAAAAGTATTTCACACACAGACAATCTGCTTCATTAGGAGATCTACCTGCGAACTTAAATAGAGAATGACACCATTCAAAACTTAGCAGTAATCTGAAATAAAAAAAGATTAATTTTCAAGTTACCTTTTAGGATCCTTTGCAACCATTTGCTTTAAGGTTCCATCCCGATGGCACAAATCAACAGCAGCCCGAACATCTTTGTACATGCGAGCATAACTGAAACAATCATTTAAAGTAGACATTGCCTTAATATACAAAACCTGATAAAAGTAACCAGTACTCTAATACCTACTAATACCCTCCCTTATCTTGTTTTAGCATCAAACTATGGATCATGTTTATTTCATCGATGCACAATTGCTATTTAGCAATTTAGCTAGATCACATCAAAATTCCAACCAAATATGTGCCACTTTCAAACTTAACATGCTCTTTTTGATGCTTCTAGCATGCAGTGACTTCCAATTGCACTATTGATGACAGCTTTCCAACATTATTAGCATATTTGTCCCAAAGAGGAGATTAAAGGAGGAAATACCAAAAAAAAAGGAGGTGATACAGAGACTAAAAGAATCAGTAACAAAAATCTTAACCAAGCAGTAAATAATTTTCTTACTCAGCACCCTCTGGAACTTTTCCAGGATTATTGTCCCTAAAGTCAACAAGTTGGGCAAACAAGTACGCTTCAGCTAGGGAAAAGAGTGTATCAATAAGGGCATAATCTGGCTCATCAAAAGAGTCTCGTATGAGGGTACTGCCATAGGTGTCGACTTTTTCTTCCTTGGACAACTCTCTGAAACCATGGTATGCTACTTTCACATACTTGTGCCGATCCATCTGTAAGAGACACAGCCATTGATACAAAACATATTCAAGCAAAGTGGAGAGAGAAAAAATTCTTTATTCAAGTTGGCTAGGGAGAAACAATAGCAGAAGAGGTACAACTCGAGTCAACCTTTAAGATGTTGCCTCTCTTTTTGTCTAGAACCAAGCCTCTAACCATGTACTTCCAGTCAAATGTCCACTTAAGTAACTGCATTAAAATTTATCCTTATCAGCATGTCACTACTAAATCACATGAAATTTGGTAACATACTTCTAAAGATGATGTAGAAAATGTAGAAAGTTGACAAACCTCTTGAGGATAGCCCAAGTCATACACCAATTTTCTAATTGTGCCTTCATAAGCAAGGGACTCAAAAGTCTCAGGTTTGTATTGTGCCAAGGTATAATCCATGTCAAATCCAACAGCAACAATATTCCTCATGTTTAATGATCTGTTGCAGAAAATCTGTTTTCCTATATCAATTTTACATCCTCCGGGAGATGACCATACACATGGTTTCTCACCACCATTGCTGTTGGCCGTTAGATGAGATTGTGCGGCTTTGTCACCTAACATGGTCCCGGCCATATGGTCCATTGAGTAGTGAGAGTGCGACTGATTAGCCCCTGAATTGAATAGCAGGGTGGAAATGGGGTCAGCACTGGTGGTAATAAAATAGTCCAATTTATAGTATGTTAATCCATTAACATGTGTTTGTGGTGATAAAGGTCGCAAGTAGAATCAGCACAAATCCACTTTGATGATGACCACTTTAGATTACTAACTTTGAAAGATAAATTTTGGCCAGATTCATGCATGTGAGAGTGAAAAACTTAAAGAGATAAAATCAGCCGTATGACTTGTTTCAACCTTTTTCTAGACAGCATCATGCATTATTCCAAACAATTCTGTATGAACTATAGTGTCTCGTATAACCAAAGATCTTCAAATTGACTTTTCGCTTTCTGACTACTCAAAAAAGTTTAGTTACTATATCAGATTTCAAAACTTCTACTCTTTTCTTCTCATGAAAGGAAAAAGAGAAAACGAATAATCAACAATAATAAAGAGTAAGATCTCCCTAGAGACAATTAGACAGAAACCTTGACATCTTACCTCAGGTGTCAAATCAAAAGATCACACAGTGCACCACGTTAAGTTCCGAGCCTAAGAATCTTCCAACATATGCTCCAAGTAACACCTAAAAATCCAATTTTCTCAATCAAAACTAATCCAATTCCAACTAAATTGATTTTACTCTAATTCCCCAAATTCCCACCATATAAAACAGCTTCCCTGACCTCAACCACAACAACCAACAAAATTTAAACTCCAAATGCAAATGTTAAATGCAACCAACCATAAATTAAATAAACAACGATTAAAGAGTGGCACCAGGAAGTAACCTGAGGCGTGGATGGCTTTAATTTTGGCGGGAAATCCGGAGGAGAAGCGAATAATCCGGGAGGAAAAAGGAGCGGGAAAGTCCGGGGAGAAGAGGGAGATGCAAAAGGCAACGGGCTTGTTGGGAATTCGCATGGTGGAATTAAATAGGCATCTCGGGGAGAGAGCGAAGAAGAAGGTAAGTGGAAATGTTAAACAATTCAAAGAATCTGATTCTGATGATGGAAATTTTGGAAATGTGCGGTTACAAGTTGGTAATGAATCTGCAACTGAAACGACAAGATGAAGAAGAGGGAGAGACATTTAACAATGAAATTGAAATAATTCGCTTGTTTGGGGAAAAGGAAAAGGAAGATTATTCCCATCCGGAATTGGAATCGGAACTGTATTTCCCATGTTGGAGTGTGGATTGAATGAATGGGAGAGAGAAAAAGGAGGGAATTAAATTCTTCTGATCTCACCGAGGAAAATGAAACGTTGCAAGAAAAAATAGTACTAAAAGAAAATGGATGACGATGATGTGACACGTGGCATATTCATATAACTTGCTTTAGTGGATCATCAATTCATCATCAGGAAATGATAGTGTTATATATGCAAACGGGAAAACCGTGGATTTGTGGTGATTTCATATTTGGGGTAAATTAAAATTAGAGTTAGAGGTGAAATTTTATTGAGGAATTTTCTTTTCTAGTGGTATTTTACTTTCCTGGAATTTGCTGATGCCATTACTAAAACAACCTAAAAATAAGTCATTTTCCCCAGTTGGGTTTCCATTTTCCAACCTTCTAGAGCGAATCCTGTCCAGTATTTTTAGATAATTGGAGATATACCAATCTGTTTTCTGCACTTGAAAATATGTAAATTACATTGTATGTGGATAAGATATAAAGTCATAAAGAGAAACTTTCTGGGAAAATGATGCACATAAAGAAAAATACTACTATAAAAATCGGCCCAAAGAAAAAGAAAACCTCAAAAAAAAAAAGGTAAATAATTAATAGTAAATTCTAATAGCTTATAGCTCTTTTTTTTTTAATGAAAACTTTTATTAGCTCTAATCATATAACTTCATCACCTAATTTAACATACACTAGTATAAGTTTTCTACAAAGATGGGATGGCAATGATGATTATTTTATTCTATAAGAGTATCATGTATTGCATACAACAAATCTTGCAGGATTGAAATTACCTAATAATGATACAAACTTGATTTAATTGAATTTGTATATTGTATACTTTCTCAATCAAGCATTATAAACGTGATCCAACAAATATTAAACAATAAACATGTACATATAAAATATAAAATATAAAATAAAGTGGTAACAAAAAAATATATTATAGAATAAAAGAAGTGGAATCAATTCCCTCATATAAAAATTTCCTTTCAATTATGCACAATTGTGATTTGTAAGTTGTAATTGTAAGGTAACACTTAAATTCTGATTCCAACTACTTATTGTGTAAACTCAAAGTATTTTGCTAAAATTTCACAATAAATTTGATTACAGATAGGATTTACATGATAATCCAAGTTTTAAGCTTTAGGACACTTTTGAGATAATAGAATATCAGTGATGATAGCGTAATCCTAAATTGGTAAAAAAATATTAGCGATTGAAATGAAGAATTCGTGGAACAAATACAGTTGTTACCACTACTTAAAGGAATGTTCTGATTAGACTTATCCTGTACAGCTTGATAAGCAAGAATAATCCAGAAAATATTACTATACAAGTTTCCATTTAAGTGTTAAGGAACCCCCAATAGAATTATGACTTCTATTAGAATCTGATTGCTAAAATTTGGTTCCTCTTATAGATTATTGATATGTTTTTTTATAGTGGAAATGGTTGATTCATGTGCATACATAGATAATAAAAATTCTTAACAAAGGATCACAACAATTATCAACTTTTTCTTTGTGCAAAAAAAAAAAAAATAAAATAAAAAAACATTAATAGCAACGTATGATTATGATATAAGATTTTTTTTTTGACTAAAGGGTCTTTACCAATAATGCTAAAAACTTAAAGGCAACAACATTATGAAGATCTCTAGTCTTCAACAATATAGTTGGAATGTTAAAAAGCTACTCGAGTTACGCAGCAAAACTGATTAGTTTGTTCGAAATGGTGACTGGTCTCGATCTGATTATACTTACTAAAGAGTCTTTACTAATAATGCTAAAACCTCTTGAAAATACATACTATATTTTTAGAGTGAATTGGATGACTAAATGATCAAATAAGGGTATAATAATATTTTTTTGGTGATAAATAAATAAATAAATGGTATAATAATCTTTGTAAAAGTACTTATTTTTAGAGTTATAGGACCAATATATGTTTTTGAGGAAATAGGATCAATATGTTAATTGAATTAAAAGGCCGCTTCTTAACGTACATGGAGAGATTGGAGAGGAGAGCAAAAAAATAGTGGGCCTTAACCAACAATGAAACCCGTTTGATCATCTGCTTAAATTAGCCGTTAAAAACCGTTACCGATAGTCGGTTACTCGGTTTACTTCTCGGAGATTTGTTAGTCAGTAGAAAGCAGTCATGCCGCCAGCTACACTCCGCCTTATCTCAAGCTCCTCCGTGTCCACCGTCGCGGGCTTCCCACTAATTCCTCCCAAACAGCCCCTTTCAAATCAAAATCTATCCGTCAAACGCAATCAAGAGAATCAACGGAAAGAGCAACGCCATCTGCGAAATAATCAAATCCAAATCTCTCGCAGAGATGTTGCTTTTCTCTCCCTAATTTCTCTATTTCCTTCCTTCTTCCAGCCCTCGGATGCTTCTGCCTTCTCCATTGGAATTTGTGCGCAACACTTTCTTTCTTTCTTATATTTTTTAATCGCTTTTTCTTTTTATAGTTTTATAAACCACTATTTGTTGTTATGCGCAGCAGGACCAAAGGACTGGCTTAAAGAGCAAAAAAGGAAGTCCTCGAGATTTCTCTTGGCTCCAATCGATGCTTCTCGACAAAGCCTTCGCTCTGCTTATCTTTTGCTCAGTACGTAAAGTCTATTATATTCTCTTATCTCTTATGCAATTATGTGAATCTGTTTGGTAGTTTCTTTGGTTAATTTTGGTTTGTTTTTCTATACTTATGAATAGAGGATAAGGAAACTAATTCTGATAAGGATTTGGAGGAAGTTCAAAAGCTCTTGAAATCTGCCGCTAGGGATTGCATTGTACAAGAGAGGAATTCCTTAGTTGCATTTCAAGCCAATACTGGAGTCGAGGTTTGTTCTTTTGCTTATTAGTGCTATTGTAAAACTAAAATTGAATTTTCTGTTTGAGCTAATTTAGTAGATACTGTCATCATTTTGTTCAGTAGAATATAGAATTAAAATGAAATCAGAGGAAGCAAATGCATAATATTTTAGCTAATTTAGTGCCATAATCGTAGTCTTAATTTCTGCATTGCATAGGTATGCACATTTCGGTTGGTTGTGAACAATGCGGCTTCATTGCTTGAAAAGACAAATCCTGTTAAGCTGGAAGCTGAAGCTATGCTAGATGATCTTATAAGGTATCTGCTTTTTGTAAACAGAAAAGCTTTACACTGCTATTAATCTTTTCCTAAATTTGTTATACTTACCTTAATTGCTTGAAGTTTCTAGAACAGTCAAACATCTTTGTGTGATTTGAGTTTCAAGTCTGACTACTACGTACTTTACTATAACTAACTAGGGAAATGTGATGTCTATTGTGCTTCTTAATTTCTACATGTACAATGTAGCATGTTTTCTCTTGAAAGAGTGTTTTTTCTTTTGAATGTTTGTTGGAAGAACATTAATATGAAGAATATTTACAAAGCATCTTCCGTAGACTCAGATTATCCACCCATTATTGTGTTTTCTTGTTAATTTGTTTAAGTGTTGTGATAGTCTGTTTTAACTGCATATTTTGTCAATGCTTATTGTTAATGTTCTGTTTTGTCAGCTCCTTTACCTCACTCAATAGTTTGGCAAATGAAACTGACATTCAAGTTGCTTCCAGTAGGTATGCTACAATGCTTTTACAATTCAAATTATTACTAACCAATGCAGATGGAGTTTGTCTCTCAACTTGAATTGATGTTTTTGCTCCTTTTAGTCAATGCTTCTACAATGGTTATGGATGCTTATTACTTATATTTGCAATTAAATTAACTATTTCTTTATTCCACAGACAAAAGATTGCAGATGCACTCATGGATACTATATCTGCCCTTGATAAATTTGAGCAGGGTGTTAAGGACTGCCTTGAAGTATGACCATGCTGGTTTAGTTTTGTAACCAAAACTTCATGATGTTATATGGTGCTTGGAGATTTTGCAGATGCTTTTGTCCTTTGGTCCTGGAGTATGGAAGATTGTGAAATTACATAAGTATGTTATTTCACTTAGCATCTGTTGTAAATTTTGTTCAATTTCCTATTTATCATGTGTTTAGTTTCATTGTTTCTACATTTCTTGACCATTAATTCTTTAATAGTCAACAGATGTGCATATTGTACTAGAAATTTGAAAACCTGGTATGACTTTCAGGACTAGCAAATACTTACTATGCTCCCTAGCAAAAAATGGTGTTCAACATGTTTTTAATATATGACATGAGCACATTCTCCCAATTCATGCCATTCAACTTGGACCTAGACCATTAAAATGCTTAACTTATAGTATTCTGCTACATCAAAGTTCTGGAACTGTATTCTCTGATCAAGTCATTTGAGCTTCATGATTGAGATACATCACTAACATAATTCTTTTTTCTTTTATGATTACTATTATTATTGGATCAGTACTTCTACTGCTTTTACAATCTTTCCATTGATGATGGAAGCTTGTAAGTTCTGTATTCTTAGGCCTTATTTATTTGCTTTTTGCATAAAAAAGATTAATAATAGATACCAGGTAGTTGGACTTGGCAAGCAGAACGTTCTCCTTGGAGAAAATTCTTCATTTGCAGATTTAGGCCAAACATATTTGCCTACCCTCTTCACTCGGAGGAAGTAAGTGTACTATTGATTCCTTTTAATATTTGCTTTTCAGTTTTCACAGGATACACAAGACAAGATCAGGGTTTGAAATGTAGAAAAGAGAAGTAAAAAAAGGAATATGTGCATAATTGTTGAAGTTTTCCTTCCTTACTTAACAATGAACAATAATTTCTCTATGTTTTAGCTTTTCACTTTTTATCTGGGACACATGATTATTATTCTCAAATATTCCAGCAAAGAAAAATGGAAGAGCAACTACTATGTGGTGCTATATGCTTATAGAATTTAAAGAATCATTATACAGCGCAAAAGTCATGTTGCGGCTTGTTGTTCAATTGAATCTTATATTCCATGAGCAACATTGGAAATAATGATTCGTGCGTCTACACTACAACTATTAGTATGTTTGAGGATACAATCTCTATATTACATTTGCATGGTTCTCAAGGAAATTGTTTTGATCCGGTGAACCTGAAGCCTGCACCAAATACAAGCGACAGCATGGTGTTCCATCATCAGGGTGGGTTTCTACTGACCTTGGCAGGTTGCGGAGCTTATTGAACAAATTCAATGGATCATGCATGAGCCCAAAATGAGCATCTGCGTCACCAATTTGTGAAAGCTTAACATGAGAAAATCCAAGAGATGGGAGGAGTTGATCAGGCCAATCACTATAGAAGTGGAAGGTGGAATTGGAGAGTGTGGTTGATGCTTTATTCATGAAGTCTGCTAAGAGAACTGTATGGGTGAGCGTACACTTCTCAGCTACTACCTTCAGTACTTGCATGGCCTGAGAATGGGAGAGGTAGTAGATAATACCTTCTAGAACCCATATTGTGTTCTTTTCTGGCACAAACCCAGATAATTGAAGCTTTTCAAGCCAGTCATTCTCTCTAATGTCAGTTGCTACTCTCGTTAAGGATTTTGCCATCAGTCTAAGATTTTCTGTGGACTCCAGAGCTACCTGAAGAAGAGCAGCTTTTACTTGCAAGACTTCAGGAAAGTCTACTTCAAATACGTCGCATTCTTTTAAGCAGCTTAAACGGTATGCCCTTGTGTCCATTCCTGTAAATAACATCATGCATTTTTATTCAAAATATGTCCAATTTTTCCCCCCCAAAATAATGTGTTCTTTTTTTCCTTTTTGGTGAAAATAATAATGTGTTCTGCTCCTATAATTTCTCTACTCATGAGTGGGGGAGATTGCTTTTTTACTTTGAATGGAAACTTTGTGGATGCAAAGAGGCATGTTATTACAGTTTTTCATAGTAAAAATGCTCGCTAATTACAACGGATGAGTACAGCATAAACTTGCATTTAGTACTCATGGTGTGCAATCTAGTTTAGTAACTATTAATGTGACGTTAGGACATAATAGATCAGTGTGTTTCCAGAAAGCAAGGTTATATAGATCTTCATTGCTTCTAAGATCAATGCTATAAGCATAGTCTAAACAGGACAACAGTAGATTGATACTAACCTGCACCAAGAAGGACAACTTGAGCTGCACCACCAAATGAATCAAGAGCAGCTTCAATTTTTGAATCAAACCAAAGGGTTCGAACAGCAAGAATCACTCCTGAAGTTTCTCGAGCATTATTATGGCGGTCTTTCTTAATCTTCTCATGAAGGTTTCTTAGGTATGTTTCTCCAGCAAGCACTTCCGCAAGAGGGTCATCGATCACATGCTTCCACAGGGCTCTCCCGGCTGCCGTTTGGCATGCCGACTTCCTGAGAAAATCCCACTCATTCACAATCTGTGTATAGAGTTCTCGAACTGTTTTCGTAGATAACAAGTGCGGAAGCTTTAGCTCCAGTTCCTGGTCTTGAGGTAAGGCATTTTCTTGCTTCGAACTGTCCATTACAGAGAAATTCAAAGATCAATAGGAATGAAGGAGATAAGTGCATGCAAATGTATAAATATAAAACATTCATGCGATAACCAAGAAATGTGCGTAGTAGATAAGAAAAGAGAGCCACACATAAAACTAACGTTTAAGAAAAGTGCTCGATCACATTCATATCCAGCTTCTTTCCCAAAGTGAAAAAAGGAAGGTAACGAAGTAGTCCACGAGTGCTATACCCTTTCTTTGTAACCCAACCTTTTGTTTTCTAATCCCTCTTTGGTCGAAAAAAAGCAAATGAATGGCTCCCACTTGAAAGGACTAGTAGATATATAAGATATTAGATGTGCGGTCGCTCCCAATTTGGACGGCAATAATAATGATAAATAACTTCGAACAAAGAAAAAAAAAGCCTTGTCTTAACCTACTTTCGGGTACTTGTTTGTCTTCTGCTCAGATGTAATAGCTGTCGTGATTGAATCCCACCCATGGCTAATATAGGGCAAAGGGCGTGATTCGGATTTGATCTAATAATAATATGCTTTATTTGGTACAAAACTGGAAACTAAAGTGAAATTTATTTAGCTTAAACACTTCAATCGAGCAGGACAATTGTTTTTGTTTTTTGGTAATAAAAAGTTTAAGTGAGGGGAGGCTGCTCCAGTCCAAAGTTAAGATGTCACAAGATGTCACAAGTCTCGAAAAGGGATTACAATGGTATTTACAGATCATCCACCAACAAGGAAGAATTATTAGCAAGACTCGAATCACAGACCATTCAAATACAGATATGAAGCTTTATTAATTCAACCAAGTACCAACCTCGATTGCCGAGCAGGACAATTGTAACATCATGGCGTCTCTACTAATATGGGCAATGTTCAAAAGTCTTGACTCTTGAGTGACCAAACAATTCCAGCCTGAAAGATAGATAAGTCGAACATTTGTTCGTCTGGCCTACCGGCATAGCCACCGCCGGGCCAGCAACAGCTCAGGTTTCAGTGTTTGGTCAGTGAAAACATTAAATTGGGACAGAAATCGTAGGACCGGTCAACAGACATTAATTAGCAGCAGAGCGTAGATTTGCAACTTCATTTTCTTCCATCTTCCCAGAGGCCAGACTCGGCCCCGAAATTAAATGGCTAGTAAGTAGATCGATTTCAATTCTTAGGATTCTTGGGAGGCTAAGGCCTAAGGCCCAAGGTGACTATTACTAACAAACCTTATCTGCAGTGGGCACTCTGATATTTTTAGCTCAGAATCAAAAGGTTTGGTAGCCTTTTAACTCATAGGCCGCCAAAAATGTCCAAAGCTAGCTGGGCCCACTTAACTTTATGCAAAATTGGATAAAGTTAGATGCATTGCACGCCCACATGTCTACAAGAGATCTATTCCTTCCTAACTTATTAAATTCGTTTGGTATTAACTCTAGGTTATTCGGTAATATTTCGATTAATTTGAAGTTGAGTTGCATGTCAGATCTTATATAGGAGAAGCTCTCATAATATTCATTTTCGTCATTTACAATACTCAAATCCGAGATTTTATTTAAAATACATTGAGTTCATTCCACTCAACTTGATAAATGTTGATTCTAACTTATCAAATACAATGTCGATACCACTAATTACGAGTAATAGTCGCATTCATTCTATATTAGAGATTTTATTTTACTACTTTGTCAACGTGACTACCCTATTAATTTTGGATGACTGGGATTCCATAATACAAGTTGAGAATTGTGATGTGAATAAACATTACCTTAATATATTCCATGATTGTGCTCTCACTCAGCCCTTACCAAAGAATCTATATGAGATGCTTTAGCATCAAACTCGAAACTGTTAAATCGGGTTTAACGTTTTTTAGTAATATATAATAAAGTAAAAGGTTTCCATAAAGACAAGTTTAATAAACGTAAGCAAATCGAGATTGCAGAGATACGTAATCAAGTGGACATACGCTAGGCTGTAAGATTGTCCTGTTTTGTATGAAAAAATGGTGGTCGCCTATAAATTTCATTTCCATACAATTCATTTTTAGTAATTTTCCTTTTTTTTTTACACGTGAGCAAATATTTTTAATTAGTTGTTCTACTTATACTACTATTTCTTAATCTCTATCAATAATCCACCTTTTTTATTCCCTACCCGATCAGAATTCCTGGAACCAAAAAGCTTGAAAAGACTAAGCATCAGACAATCCCCGCTTGGTTGCCCAAAAAATTCCTTTTTGTCACTACCAAAGAATTATTATTATTATACTTGTAAGACAACGAACATTAAACAGACCGAAAAGAGAAGGGGAGAAAGAAAAGAGAATTGATGGCTTCCGACGTGCCCTGTTGTGGGGGTGAATTCGCATTGTATCTGCTAATAATAGTGGGGTTGGTTTGCTTTGCTGGGTTGATGGCCGGGTTAACTCTGGGTCTCATGTCTTTGGGTCTCGTCGACCTTGAAGTTCTCATCAAGTCTGGCCGTCCCCAAGATCGTATCCATGCCGGTAATTATCTCCCTGTACTTTCTATTTTTAGATGAATTATTGATTCGGAATTTACTTGTTTTAGCTGGTTTGTTAGTTTCTTCTTTTAATCTTGTCAACCCAGTCTCCACTTTGCTTCTAATATAACTGGCGATTCGGGATTTTATGAACAACTTGTTTGTGCTTGGAATGTTTTGATCTTTGTGGACTTGTGGTAAAATCAGTATAAGGGGACCTGATTGTAATAGTTTATGCTTTGAGGGTTGGGAAAAAGGCGGGTAATTTGCTTTTGGAACTTATTCCCGCCACTCTGTGACTAGTATGCTAGGTAGATTGCATGAGTTCAGAGTTTTCTAAAGGCTCTGTTTTGATTGTTGTTTCTGCTATTTGCTTCTTCTTCCTCATTTCTTTTCTCTTAACTATTCTGGTTCTGTAAGCAAAGAGGAAAAAAGCAGAAGTAGCAATCAGTTCCATGGAGAATTGGGTATTGGGTATTGAGTCGATGCAATTGAGGTTTGAGTTAGCATGTTGTCATGTTAGATTATCTTGCAAGCATGTGGTGGAGAATTTCATTTTTGATGTGTTTCTAATAATCAGATGTTTTGTTTTCCTTTTGGCAGCAAAGATATTTCCTGTGGTGAAAAATCAGCATCTTCTGCTTTGTACTTTACTGATTGGAAACTCCATGGCAATGGAGGTTGCTACATTAAACCATTGTCATCTTTTCTCTCCTAATATTTCTTCTTGATTGTTTCATTTCATTAACTTATTTTCTTGCATGTAGGCTCTTCCCATTTTCTTGGACAAGCTTGTGCCTCCGTGGGCTGCAATTCTAATATCAGTGACTCTTATCCTAATGTTTGGAGAGGTTGTTGGCGAACAGATTAAATTGAGCATCGTTTAAGAAGTTGTAGTATTCTTGTTTAACATATGCTTGTATGTTGACTGCAGATATTGCCACAAGCCATTTGTACTCGTTATGGCTTGAAAGTTGGAGCAGCAATGGCACCTCTTGTCCGACTCCTCCTTTTTCTATTCTTTCCAATTTCTTATCCAATTAGCAAGGTACAGTCAAATGTGGATTTTCTATTATGTTGTTGTGGTTCTTGTGAATATTGGTATTTACAGTGCCTTGTGCTTTCTAGAAGTTGTCATTTAGACATATTTGAATCAGAAACTAAATTTGCTAGTATTGTTTTCATGAAACTGGGTTTTAGGATTTATTTATTTATTTATTTTGATAAATGCCATGTACTTTCTAGGTTTTGGACTGGATGTTGGGTAAGGGACATGCTGTCCTTCTACGGAGAGCAGAGCTGAAGACTTTTGTGGATTTTCATGGCAATGAGGTATTAAATTTAACTCAGAAAATCTTGGATTATGAGTTCAGAATTTTTTGGCTATCATCTTCAAATTTCATATCCCCTGACCTCTGTACCAACATCTACCTTGTGGCTTATGTTAAAGGTTATATGCATACGTTAGCTTTTCTTTATTTTTCAGTATACATATGCTTTGTCTTTTAGGCTGGGAAAGGTGGCGATCTTACTCATGATGAGACAACTATCATTGCCGGGGCACTTGAAATGACTGAAAAAACTGCAAAAGTTGCTATGACACCAATCTCAAATGCATTTTCCCTTGATCTGGATACAGTTCTTGATGTGTGGGTTTGTGGATTCCATTGTATTTGCTCCCTAGGATTGTATCACTCTTCTTATGCATTAAGCCGTCTCACTCTCTTTCCCTATGCAATGCAGGGAAACATTAAATAAAGTAATGACAATGGGTCATAGCAGAGTTCCTGTTTCTTATGGAAACCCCACAAATATCATTGGACTTGTTCTGGTAATTTCCCTTCTCTGTAAAGCTATCATTATGTGATAGTTTCTTGGTAGGATACTTTATAATATTGTTTGTCATCTGTTCATTTTTATTCTTTGTTTATTTGATCTAACCTCCCATTCCCATTGTCCTGTATTCAGTTGGAAACTTTTAATGGAAATAAATCTATGAATTACTAAGATAAAATCAAGCTACAATTTTTTGGGGACAAACTGTGAATAAGAAATGTTTAAGTTTAGATTAATGAAGATTTATTGGAGATAGAGAATGCCGTGATGCTCAAATGGATCTTTGCTGAATGCTATGAGTATCATGTTAATTGTGCTTACCGGTCTATGAAAGGCCTTGCTATTTGCTTGCCTGCTCCCATATCTGTAATTGTAAACCATTCAACATGAAACCTTTGTTTGGACTGTTATCAGCTTGCCCATAATGTGTTTATCCTATCTTGGGCAAGATATGAGGATATATTGTATTTCTAAAGTTGATGCCTGATATTGATTTCTGCCATTTGAATTTTTATTTTAAATTCACTAGCATGGATACAATATTTTTGTAAGTCTCTGCATAGTTTTGTTTATTAGCTCCCCAACAAAGTCCTTCTCCAATATTTTCGTTTTAGATTTCTGTTTCTGTAATTTAAATGAAAGTAGATTTATTATCTTCTCTTACACACAGCTGTACTTGAATTTTATTCCTTTTTCACATCTTTACAGGTTAAAAATCTTCTAACAATTGATTCAGAAGAAGCAGTTCCACTGAGAAAAATGTTAATAAGGAAAATACCGCGGTAAAATATCTTCTTTTTGTGTGTTTGTATTTTGTTAGTATCTAAATAGGTGGAAAAGAGATGAGGCATGGGATATATAGGATATGTCCCCTTTTACATATGCAGAATCAGCTAATATCAGCTGGTTGAATTTTTGTTTTTTCTTTACCTACTGCAGAGAATGAGCTAATATCTATTGCTGCTTGCTTCTTATTCTTCCTACAGGGTATCAGAAGACATGCCACTATATGATATTCTTAATGAATTCCAGAAAGGTCACAGCCATATTGCTGTTGTATATAAGAATCTGAATGAGAACAAAGAATCAGTGAACAAAGGTGAAGAGGGTGAAAGACTTGAGTTTAAGGACAGTTGTAAGAAGCGGAGAGATGAACCTGAGAAATCATCAAGAAAAGGTGACTATCTACATGACTACAAGAAAGTAGTTCTCTAAACAAAATTTTCAGGCTAACTGTTATTCCCCTGCCACCTTCCTATCTTGGTTAGATCCATATATGCTTTTCTTAAAAATGGCTCTATGAATAAGCCCCCATCTTTACGCACTGAATGTGCCGAAGTTAATATTGCATCTATAACTAGTTAAGATTTTTTTGTGATTGATGCTGTAAAGTTGGTTGGGCATACCTTCATTAGTTGCCTATCCTTATTGTTTTGAACTAAGTATGAGTATAATTAATATTCATGTGTTTCCAGATGATCATGAGGTTGGTGTCAGTACCCAAAAAACCGGGCTTATATTGGACTCACAAGATGTTCAAACACCTGTGACTAACAGTGCTGGAGGTCAACAGACAAAGAAGAGTCCACCAGCTACTCCTGCCTTTAAGAAGCGGCATAGAGGTTGTTCATACTGCATTCTGGACGTTGAAAATACTCCTATTCCACAATTCCCATCCAATGAAGAAGTTGTTGGTGTTATAACCATGGAGGATGTTATTGAAGAACTTCTTCAGGTAAATATGAAAACTCTGGCATATCACACGTTGCAGCCATGCAATCTGGGCCAAGTTTAGGTACCAGCCATCTTTGGAATCTGCATATGGGTTTATTATCTTCCTCATCATGATGATATCGTTGCTTATATCATCATCATGCATTCCTCTTCCTCCGGTGCCCTGATAGCTGGGATTACTAATGGCAGTATAGAACTAAGTTTTGATGGGAATTTGTTGCTTATTTTATTTGCCTATGCTTTCTTGTGACAGGAGGAGATATTAGATGAGACAGATGAGTACGTCAATATCCACAACAGGTAAATTTCACCATTTTGCCGTATCCATTCATGTTAACCATGCTATGAAATTGGTTCCTTTCTCTTTCACTGGCTCTATGCCATGATTCTGGTTTTAGCTCTAAAAAAGAGAAGTGTTTAGTTCAGCACAATTGGTCTTTCATGGCTGGGATAGACATCCTAGAGTCAGACTAATGACTTTAGTACTTCTTGGCAATGCAGGATAAAGATTAACATGAACCCATCTCAAGAAAATGCTCCGAGCTTGAATTCGACACAACCATCTCCCAATCGCTCTTCTGCTACTGGCACCACCCCGACCCCACATCACCAATGCCTACAGGACATCTCTCTCAACATTCCCCTGTCTCCCTCAACTTGACAGCCCCTGGTTCCACACCAACACTTTCAGTCTCTAGCAGTACTTCTAATGCAGGTTCACCCATCACAACAGATCGAGCTTCCGGGGAAGAGTCATTAAAGGATAGGTGAAACCTCATCTCTTTTCCTTTTCCATATGACATGATAATTAAATATAGACAAAGTTAGAAAAATACAAGCTAAGCTAGTTTACTTGGTAAGAAGTAAGGACCCTACTTAATGTTAGGCAGATTGCCCTGTAGGATACATGCAATCATATAGAGAATGGGTGTTTTTTGTCTTTTGGTTTAATGGACAAGAACTCAACTAGACAACGTAAGATATAGATGGGTATTGGGTAATGATTGTTTCGTGTAAAGTCAGCATGGAATTATTAGTTTCATTTGTTTGTAAGCAATCTATACAAAGAAACGGTTACTCTGGCAAGTGGCAAGTAGAATGGATGAGAAATATTAAAGGTTTTCATTTTCATTTTCATTTTCATTTTGCTTTAAAGTTTGAAGTACGATAGTTAGTTGTAATAAAATTACAACTTACAAGCCCTTGATTTGACAGTAATCTTACTCCTTAAACGAGGTAAAAATGGTTACAAGAACTTCGAAATCCACACATTTCCTCGATTTCATATCCTTCCCTCGTCCAAAGACTGAAGAATGAATGGATCAAAAGGTTTTTCCACAAATCAATATATGAATTAATGGGCCGCTTTTGTCTTTACCATCGAGATTATTATAGGCCTAGAGCTAGTGGACCAGTAATCCAACTCATGGGCTTGCTCGGCGGTTCTTGAGTCTCGAGTCTTGACCATAACAAAATCCAAAGCAAACCCAAAGAAAACAAGTGATTTTCCAAATTTTAAACACCAGAAATGGCAGCGATCATGCGCCGACCGACTTCGAGTCATTTCCGTCGAAAGCGCCTATACCTGTGTCCCATTCCAATTTCCATTACTCTTCAGACCGAAGTGCCGAAGTCCCTGTCTGGACAAATCTGATCTCAACACTTCTCATAACACTATCCATTTTGTTGTCTCTCTTCAAAGACTTCTAGTTGTGTTTTTCATCATTACAAGTTTGGAAATTAAACTTAGTTAATTAAAAAAAAAAGGCATTATCCTCTTCTCTGTCAACTTTTTCCTTTATTTTACTACTTAATTTGTAAAATTTTGTATTCTTACAAGGAAGATAAATTAATTAATTATTATGAATTGGGTGGGTGACACTCTTCCAGTTCTACCAAAATCCGGTTGAATCTCAGTTCACCTTTTTGATTTAATTTCGACAAAAACTACAAATATACAACTCAGCTTAGCCTAACTATTTTACCCGTTTTTGCCAATCAGGGTACTCCAGATTTTTTACTTCATTTCCATAGCTAATCTTTTATTGAACCTCTTTTCTTCAGTCTGTCTAAGTGCAGCTCTTAGTTTTCCCTAGTTTCACTTAAGATCTCCTCAGATCTTATCTCCTTACTTAACGAAGTTTTGTCTTTTGTCCCAAATCTTGTTAATTTTTCCTTCTTTGCGGCTTCCTTCTCTCTCTCTCTCTCTCTCTCTCTGAGTATATTAGATTTCTTATTTTGGTATGCATTTTTTTTGTCCTCCTTTTAAAGTTGCTTATTTCAAAGAGCATTTATTGAGAGCTTTGAGAAACAGAAAGACATGGCTTTAGCTCGGTTAGCTCGCAAAGTTAAGCGCCCACATGGGGTTTGTATAAAGATGACAGCAGTTGCAATCTTGGGTCTCTGTTTTATTTTTGTATGGTCGATGTTTTCTGCTCCTTCTGCTTCTGTCACTGTCCAAAGAGAAAGCTTTGATGACATAGCTGAACCTGTAGCTTCAGGCACAAGGGTAAGCAAATCTAAGGGGAATGTTAATGAATTAGAAAAACATGGTTCAAGTAGTCATGAAAAGAAGGTTGAATCTGGTTTGAAGAAAAAAGATGAGAAAAAGGTTAATGAATCCTTGCCTTTACCTGCTCATCATGAACATAAATCTGGGAAAAAGAACGAGAAACATGTGCCGAATAGGAAAAAAGAGAAGGGTAAGTTAAAATTACCCAGTGGAGCATCAAAAGAGAATGAAGAGAATCAGGAGCTAGAAAAATCTCAAGGTGAAGAAGCTGTAAAGGAAAATGAAAATGAAAATGAAGAAGAAGAAGGTGTAGTAGTGGATGGCAAGGAAGAAGGATTGGATGGTGAAGGAGAAGGAGAAGGAAATGGGGAGACTGAAGGAGATGGTGATCTGGATGAATCAGCAGATCAAGAGACTCAAGAAAAGGAGGAAAAAACGAATGAAGGATTGCAAACTGAAGGGAAGAAGAGAAAGATCAAAGGTCCAGTTTTTGATCCGAAAGCACATTACAGTTGGAAATTATGTAGCACTAGGAGTAAGCATAATTATATGCCCTGTATCGATGTCGAAAGTGGCTTTACAAGGCTGCAGAGCTATAGGCATAAAGAGAGGACTTGCCCAAAAGCTCCTCCAATGTGTCTTGTTCCTCTTCCCCATGATGGTTATGATCCTCCAGTGCGTTGGCCTGAGAGCAAATTAAAGGTATCTAGTGATGTAATTTTATTTTATGCATTGAGTTTGACTGTAATGTGATTCGTTTTGAGTTCTGCTGTGGTGACAATATAATTGGTTTGCAGATATTGTATAAGAATGTTGCACATCCAAAACTAGCAGCATTCATGAAGAACCATAACTGGTTGATTGAATCTGGGGAGTATTTGATGTTTCCTCAGAACCAGTCTGAATTCAAGGGTGGAGTTGTTCACTATCTTGAATCAATTGAAGAGGTGAGCGTTTCTTCTTACCTGATTTGAATGAAAGTGGTGGATCTTCTATACCTCTAAAGTTTTCAGAATTCATTAAATGATTCACAACCATTAGCTTGTAGAGCATAAATTTGCCAGACGAGATCCTTTGTCATAATAGATAATCTGGTTGCCCTATTAGAACTAGACTTTACTTGCTTCATCTCTATGATGCCAGTTCTGTTGCTTTATACCCTTTATGTGTGTCTTATATCTTATGTCTTGTCCCTTCTTGAAACCGGTGAAGCTTGATGTAAGTCATCTAAACAACTTTACCTTTTCTGATGCGAATTTTTTTTTTTTTTTTTTTTAAAAACAACTTTACCTTTTCTTAGATGCCATCTTCTACATTGATTTCCAACGAATGGTAAAGGCCTCATTGCAAAATGTAACAGAAAATGTTTTTAGTGGAAACTTTTCTTTTTGTAGACAATACCTGTTGAACGTTTGTGTTGTCATCCTTTCTATCTTTAGCACTTTTTTAAAATTTTGGTGGATTTCATAGATGGTACCAGATATTGAATGGGGAAAGAATATACGTGTAGTGCTGGATATTGGATGTGCAGACTCAAGCTTTGTGGCCTCTCTTCTTGATAAGGATGTATTAACGTTATCACTGGGCTTGAAGGATGATCTGGTTGACCTAGCACAGGTTTCCCTTGAACGTGGTTTTGCTACAGTTGTTAGCCCGTTTGGAAGAAGAAGACTGGCTTTTCCTAGTGGAGTTTTTGATGCTATTCACTGTGGTCAGTGTACCATGCCTTGGCATTCCAATGGTATGAAATCCTTGTTCCTTTTGGGCCTTTTCTTTGAACTTTATTTCCTGTAACAAGTCTCATCTATTTTGGTAAATAACATCATTTTTGGTCTTATATTTCAGGAGGGAAGCTTCTTTTGGAGATAAATAGGATTTTGAGGCCTGGTGGATACTTTATTTTGTCAACTAAACATGACAGCATTGAGGAGGATGAAGGTTTGGCCTTATCTTTTTTATTTTTAGATATATTATGCTTGGATGATAAAATGATATTGTCATATGCCTTCCATTGAAAAGTATGTGTCTATCAATGCATCAAAAAATCTTTTAGAAAGCAGTCTGGTCTTTTTTGCATTTTTGATTTGTAATAAAGTTGATTTCACTGATCTAAATGTCCTAGATGCATTGCCTCCATTATTGATCTAATTCTGAGGATGTTGTCCATATGAGCCAGTTGAGTGGATAATTATGAGTTCGTCATTCTTAAGGGGACTACACGATGGATGCACTGTAGAGTGCTTCGGTGTTTACTAAACTTGGATGAACTGCTTCTTAACAACATAATTCACTATAGCCCTATAGATTTTCTCTTTATTATTCTTCTCTTAATAATTGTTCTCCACTTCAGCAAGAAAAATATGAAATGGGATTATACGATGCAAGTCATTTTTGGGATTTATTTTGGTCTTGTGGTTGAAAGACTTGCAGAAATCTTCTGGAAAACCTTATGCAGTTCTATAGTTGGTGTGTCTGCCACTCACAAAGTTTTTGCCCCTGACCATGTGTTCAGTGTATTGATCTTTTTCATTTTTTGGGTGCAATGTCTTATTGCTTCTTTATCTACCAGAAGAAACAAGAACTGCTCTTTGGTGGTACAATGATATTTACCTTTGACTTTGTTTTGTTTGCTTCAGCTATGAACACATTGACATCTTCTATCTGTTGGAATATTCTGGCTCATAAAACTGATGATGTCAGTGAAGTGGGAGTTAAGATATATCAAAAGCCTGAATCCAATGATATATATGAGTTGAGGAGGAGGAAGAATCCGCCTTTATGCACAGAGCATGAAAATCCAGATGCTGCCTGGTAATAAGTTCAAACTATGTATCTACCTCCATAGATTATACTCATTCAATACACTGATTCAAAAGTTTAATCATAGAGGAAGAAAATGGAATTGAGACCTAACGATGCCCCTTGGTGCTTAGTGCCGGGTTAATGTGGCTAGAGTTGATTCCCAATTGTGGGAATCAAGTAGGAACTTGAATTTCGAACTGCTTGAAATTAGATCAAAATATAACCATGCTTAACCTGACTGAATGATTATATTGTTATCTTAATCTACTTGGTGGCTGCAATGCTTTGTTCTGATAGGTATGTCCCTATGAAAACTTGCTTGCATCACATTCCATCTGCAATTGAACAACATGGGACGGAGTGGCCTGAGGAATGGCCAAAGAGGCTTGAAACATATCCTGATTGGGTGAATGACAGAGAAAAGGCCATTGCGGACACCAAGCACTGGAAAGATATTGTTGAGAAATCCTATCTCATCGGATTGGGTATTGACTGGTCAACTATTCGGAATGTGATGGACATGAAAGCTATCTATGGAGGGTATGGCTACTGAACAACAAAATACTAGTAATAATGACTACTACTAGGCAGTAGCTTTTCTTTTCCCACCCTTCTATGATTTTGCAAATACATAATAATGTATCAAGAAATGAAGTTGAAATGTTTCTGTCAAAATACAGATTTGCTGCTGCACTCTTACAACAGAAGATTTGGGTGATGAATGTGGTGCCTGTCCATGCACCAGATACACTTCCCTTCATTTTCGAACGGGGACTTATTGGTATCTACCATGATTGGTGTGAGCCTTTTGGGACCTACCCTAGATCATATGACCTCTTGCACGCCGATCATTTCTTCTCAAGGCTAAAGAACAGGTTAGTTCCCACTGACTTTTCTTCTATTTGGCATTTTGGCTATTTGCAAAAGATGGCTGAGTTATTTGTCCTGATTACACTAACTTGGTGGATGATCAATCATTATCATATTCTAATTATCACTTTGAACAGATGCAAGCAGCCTGTTTCAATTGTTGTTGAGATGGATCGTATTCTACGCCCCGGTGGTTGGGTAATCGTGCGTGACAAGGTTGAGATACTCGATCCACTAGAAGGTATTCTGAGAAGTTTACATTGGGAGATCAGAATGACTTATTCTCAGAATAAGGAGGGTATATTATGTGCACAGAAAACTACATGGCGACCTTGAGATCTCTATATATGTACATTCATTCAAAAAAAAAGAAAAAAGAAAAATACCACATTTTTCTATGCATTGTCACCTCTTGTTACAGAATGACATGATTCAGAAGCCTCCTTTTATGTGCTTGACTCAATCTTGTAGCCAAGAAGGGTCATTGATTATTAGTACATTTTTGTGAGATATCTGTAAATTAATAACAATTTTTAACACGGCTAATTTGATTTGATCTTCTCTCAATTGTACTTCAATTTCTTGGTTACTTACAGTTTAGGCAGGTAACAAAGATTATAATTAGGACAAGAAATAAAATTGAATTAAAGGCTAAATTTGGCAACCCAATTTAACCCTATATCTATAAATAATCTCAAGCTCGTAATTTGGGCCTGATATGGCCAATAATTGGTCCGTTAGGCCCAATAGATAGATTCGGATTTCAGCCCATTTTTTCTGTGTGCCAAAGCTTACTCTATTCCCGGCCTCCTCCTTCCATTTCACCGCCGAGTTTACTCACCCACGACAAGAAGGAGCGTCGTAACTCGCTCACTTCCCCTAAAACCCACCAAAAACCCAGAAAGTGAAAACTTTAAACCCCAACATGGCTCCATCCTCACTGTCGACGCGCCTCACCCTCTTGGCTCTCCTCTCTGGCGCCACTTTCTACTTCCTCTACAAGTCCCGCCGCCGCCTAATACCCCTCAAGCAACTGTCGCTGATCCCGAATCCAAGAAAAGGGAAACTCTTCTTCATCTCACAAACAGGGACATCGAAAGCCTTAGCTGAGCGCCTGCACAAGCTCCTCTCGTCTAATAACATCCCTTTCGACCTCGTCGATCCTCAGAACTACGAGCCCGAGGATCTCCCAAAGGAATCCCTGATCCTTATCGTTGCTTCCACGTGGGAAGATGGAAACCCTCCTCAAAACTCGAAGTTCTTCGTCAATTGGCTCGCCGAAATCAGCACTGATTTTCGCGCGGGGAATTTGTTACTCTCCAATTGTAAATTTGCTGTCTTTGGAGTCGGGAACCGGGCTTATGGAGAAACGTTTAATGCGGTGGCGAGAGATTTGGGAAAGAGGTTGAGGGGATTAGGGGCGACGGAGATGGTGGCAGTTGGGGAAGGTGACGTGGATGGAGGTGCATTAGATAGTGACTTTGAAGAGTGGAGTCAAAAACTAGTGAGGGTTTTGAAAGGAGGATTGGCAGTGGAAAATGGGAATGGAGTTACTTATGAGAGTGATGTTGAAAGCTTTGAGAGTGATGATGATGATGATGATGATGAAGGAGGGGGAGTGGAAGAAATTGTTGACCTTGAAGATATTGCAGGCAAAGGGCCGTCAAGGAAGAAGTTGGTCAATGTGGCTGAAACTAATGGGAAACCAGATGGGAAGAGAGAGATGGTGACTCCAGTTATCAGAGCCAACTTAGAGAAGCAGGTAACTTTGTTTATTTGAATGTAAAATCTTTATTTCGTTGATGAAGGCATTTCTTTGTAGTGATTTATTTATGTTAGTATGTAAATGGAGTTTATGGTCTCATTGACATCCTTTAACCTGCGGGAATTGACAGGGATATAAAATTATCGGTTCACATAGCGGTGTTAAAATATGTAGATGGACCAAGTCGCAACTCAGAGGACGTGGAGGTTGCTACAAGCATTCGTTTTATGGAATAGAAAGCCATAGGTAAATGCAAGTTTCTTTTGCTCCTCTTAAGCTTTTGATAAGCTTTTAGTTGATTCAATATTGAATGTCATGTTAAATGTAATTTTCCCTTTGCACCCTCAACCAAAAAGAAGATTTGAGACTTGAAAAGGTGCATTTTGTTAATAGTTTATTTATATATGGCTGTTGGTGCTTTCGTGTTCATCTGTCTATTGCGTGTTTTGTGATCATTTTGTATTAGTTCGGAGCTGTGAGTCCTGATTTTTCTATTTTAGTGAAATGTGGTAGTTTTAGGTTTTTTATCCCTTTTGTACCTGTGTTGCAACTACAGATCTACAATTGAAATTAGTTTTACTTTGCAATGAAACAGATGCATGGAAGCAACCCCTAGCTTGGCATGTGCCAATAAATGTGTTTTCTGCTGGAGGCATCACACAAATCCTGTAGGAAAGAGTTGGCAGTGGAAGATGGATGATCCCTTAGAGATTGTAGATACTGCCATAGATCTTCATACCAAGATGATTAAGCAAATGAAAGGAGTTCCTGGTAAATTTCATATTTTTCTCTAATCATACCATACCTTTGGCCCCATGGGATTTATTATAATTAACATTTTCTATCTACTAAATCAGTTTCTGATGCACAAATGTTAGTCAACTCACTTCTGATGCATGTCAAAATCATAAAGTAACAAGGAACATTTGGCAGATTAGATTGTGCTGTCTGTTATTGGTTGCAACAAAGATCTGTTCAGTGCATTTATGGTAGAATCTTACTCATTTTACTGTTGCAGGTGTTACACAGGAGCGATTGACAGAAGGTCTATACCCTCGGCACTGTGCCTTATCTCTTGTTGGTGAACCAATTATGTATCCAGAGATTAATATGCTTGTAGATGAGTTGCACCGAAGGCGAATCTCAACATTTCTAGTTACAAATGCACAGTTCCCTGAGAAAATTAAAATGCTAAAGCCTGTAACACAGGTTTGTTGGCGGTGAATATATGCTGTTAAGAAATCATAGATGTCAATAAGTCTTCCACTCTTGATTAACCTAGTCAATTCTTTTACCATGCAGTTGTATGTTAGTGTAGATGCTGCGACAAAGGATAGTTTAAAGGCGATTGATAGGCCACTCTTTGGTGACTTCTGGGAAAGATTCATTGTAAGTACTCCATTTTGAAAAACTAAGAAATTGAGCTAAAAGCCTAAACATTTGGGAAAGAATGAACTGCTTCTTTATCTTCATAGCCGCTTGGAAGTTTATAGGACTTTTTGAGAGATATTTCTGGGTGCTTGAAATTCTTGTTCTCTTACTGGTAACCTGTGTTGTTCAGGATTCCTTGAAAGCTCTCAATGAAAAATATCAGCGAACTGTATATCGCTTGACTCTTGTGAAAGGGTGGAATACTGAAGATGTAGATGCTTATTCTAAACTCTTTAACATTGGGAAACCTGATTTTGTTGAAATTAAAGGCGTAACATACTGTGGATCGTAAGTTTTTTGGTGTTAATTATATTATGTAGAATTGTTTATCTGCAAGCAACACTGCCTGCACTTGCTCAGCATATTGATTTCTGTACAGTTCTGCCACATCAAAGTTGACAATGGAGAATGTGCCTTGGCATGCTGATGTGAAGGCTTTCTCGGAGGCATTGGCTCTGAAAAGTGATGGGGAGTATGAGGTTGCATGTGAACATGCACATTCATGCTGTGTCCTCTTGGCAAAAACAGAAAAGTTCAAGGTTGATGGCCAATGGTATACATGGATAGACTACGAAAAATTCCATGACCTGGTTGGTGTAACAGCATCAGTTTCATCATTTGGAATGTCTCTGAACTATGAATTTCCGTTTTGTTCTGAAAATTTTGTTTCTTGTTGATAATGCAGGTGGCTTCAGGAAAACCTTTCAAGAGTGAGGATTATATGGCTCTCACTCCATCCTGGGCTGTCTATGGTGCAGAGGAAGGTGGATTCGATCCTGATCAGTCTCGGTACAGGAAGGAGCGACATCACAAGCCAAAAACCACCGAGTAATTTTGACATTTGTCTTAGTGTTAGCCAGTAATATCTATATGTGCTAGTAAGCATGAGGTCGTCATTTTCTTCGCATTTTAACAGTTTTGTTCTTAGATGGCTATACAAAATTGGTGAAAGCTCTGATTCAAATGATATACTAGTTTTTTTCCTGCCTGAGCTTTGTTGTATTTATGGTCTAAAAACAATTTTGACAAGCATTTTCTTATAGAAGTGGATATATATAAGATGATAAGTTGGCTCATTCATTGCTCATTTAAGCTTCTCAGTTGAAATTGTTATGAAAGTCAATGAATGCAATTGAAGGCTTCCCGGGGCTTGGTGGTTTTAGTTGATAATAGTACCTCTATTTGCATTTTATTTAGTGCTTCTTCTGTCTTCTCCTTGTGACCAAATCCAATTGTAAAGTTAACTAAAGCATTAATTTTTTTAAAAATGAACAGCATCTCTTATAGTGCAGTTTCTGGAATTCAAGGGTGAGTGCCAACTTGCCCATCCAAAAAAAAAAAAAGTCGTTTTCAAAAGATGTGGAGGCCCTGTGATCCAGCATCTGAGTGGGATGGGATTAAGCATTAAGCAGCAAACAGAATAGTTAACCTAATCCCTATATCTATTCCCTAAGCACAATACAAAAACCTAAACAATTAGTTTATTGACTTTTATAGAAGGGGCAGGGTCATTTTCCATTCCCGTACTGGGAAAATGTCCCCATCAATTATAGATTAAGATTACTTGTGTTGTTTAAACGTAATGTTCTGTCTCTTTTGTTGGATTTCCTCGTATGTTTAGGCTTTTGTCCCCTCTCACTGTTTCTCTTAATGATGGACTAATTGTCATTTTTCAACGACGCTTAAGGTAAACCACAATTGCAGATTACAGAATACCATAAGTAACTCAGATTATTAACTCCCTGGATTCTCTTATATATATTCTCCTCAAGGTCTCACGACAATAGAAAAAATGGGCAATAAACTAGAGGACTTGTGGGTTTTTTCACAATGTATCAGAAAATGAATTTTGTTTTCTTGTCATATGTCTCTGCGATTGAGATGTTTATCAAAGATTAATCAAACTGGCTAATTTTTGTGGCCCTTAAAATTGTTAAATCAAAATCATAATAATAAATAATTCAAAGCTTTGTGATTGGATGACAGCAAGATTTGTGTTGGACTACGAAAGCAGAAGTCTGCCAACTATTTTTGCTTATCTCTTTGCAAAACAATGCTTTAGAACAGAACAGAACACAGAATCTCAACTCTCAACTCTCAGGCTTCTGTTCTTACTTGTTCTTGCTGACAAAGTTACTTTGAATTTATTAGTAGTAATAAAAACAGGAACTTCCATTTTCAAGTGATTTCAAGCAAAGGCTTATAATTTGGTGAGAGATTCTATTCAGTGTTTAACCCAATCAGGCAGAGCTCCAAGATTTTCCAGGTGGGACAGTTTAACCAAACAACAACTTTGTCAAAGCTATCCAGGGTACGGATACGGAAAAGGGTCCCACCGGACCGGACCACCACGGCAAAGAGAGCGCGTCAACGTAACGCGTGGGCCTGAGATGTGGCAAGTGGCGAAACTCCCCCACTTCTGTTCTTTCTTTTTCCCCTTTTTCTTACAAGAAAATAAGTAGACACAAGTGAATGCACAAATTTATTGGTAATCCAAACGTTTTTCTATAAAAAGACAACTGTCATACTGTTCTGTCTACTCTCAGTCTCACTTTTTTGCAATAAGCTCCAAGCAGAGCAAAGCAAAACCAAAGCCAAAGCCAAAACTTGTTTACTTACTTTACTTCCTTCTTCCCTCCTTCTTGACTTTAAAAACCAACTCCACGCGTCATTATAACACTTTGGGAATCACTTGCCACTCAAGTTATTCGTGGTGAAAGAAGAAGCTATCAGATTCAAAAGGTTGCCCATTGGGTTGCTGAGGCGGCTGGAGGCCGTTTGTTTTTGTTAGATAACAAGGGCGTGGCAATCACGTGCTACTTGGAAAATGAAAATTATTATGATGATTTACATTTACTTGGCAGGATGATTTTTTTTTTTTTAATTTCTTGGCCAAAGCAGAGCAATTATAATTCCAGCGCCTATCTGTTCCTTCTGGTGGTGGCCACTGCCAGCCACCAGCAAAATACCTCCACTCATCACTCTTTCTTCCTCTTTCCCATATTTCAATCTTCCCTTATTCACTTAAGAAGACTTAACTTAGCCCCCAATCCATTCACCATTAAAATTAAACTCCTACATTATATTAAGTGTATTTAATTTTAATGGTCAACTAATACTACCATAATCAAAGAAAAAAATCATGTAAATAAACACCAAATAAGTGGTTCATGCTTATATAGTAGTAAAGTAATAGTAGTAGTAAATATTTTAATTAAGGAAAATTTATGAGGATAAGGATTAAGGGTGATGATAATTAAGCCCAATTACTGCAATTATTAATAATTAAGAAAAGGAGAGAAAGCAAGCAAGGCCCTTTGTATTATGCTTTTCTGTGTTTACATTTGAAGGAGATAATAAACCTGATAAAGTAGCAAATTTTGATGAAACCATGAAGCTTCATCTTCATCTTCAATCAAACATGAAAAGCAAAATCATTTTTTGATCATTTTTTTTCCTGGAGCTAGCTACTACCACCATATCATATATGTATTGAAGAAGAGAAGAAAACCAAAAAAAAAGGAAGAATTTTTTACCAGAGAGTTTTACAAAGGCAAAACATGAATTTTAGCTGCTCTTTCTGGGTTTGCTTTTTCTACTTGTTCTCCTTCTTGGAGGCTCCTTCGCCCCTGAATATTGACCCTCTCCTTTCTTTGAAGCTTCTGCCTTTTGCTCTTTTTGCTCTTCTGCTTCATATTTTTGTTGTTGTTTTTCAATAACTCTTCCTTTCTTCGATTGGGTCTCGATATTTTCCTCTTCTTTAATCTCTTCAGTTTCAGTTTTCTCAACAATCTTTCGAGGCCTACCTCTCTTTCTTGGAGTCTGAGCTTGAGGCTGTCCTTGTTGTTGAACTTCTTTTCCTGCTGTTGATGAAGCTTCTGCTATTGCTACTGAAAGTTCCTTCGTTTTTTGAGGCTTCTTCTTACCCATCAATCTTTCCCTATCAATAATAATATTCTTTTATTCAATTATATCATAAACCCAAACAAACCATCAAAATCAAATCTTCAATGACTTCTTTTTTTTTTTGGCTCTGATGTTTGCAGCTCTCTTACCCTTCTGAATATTGAATAATCCAACAATTCAATCAAATATTTGGAATATTTTTTTTCTATAAACAAGAAGGACTCTTCCCCAATAACCTTAAAGCAAAACTTGACTAGTATGTTTGACCAATATCCAGATTCTGGAAAACCCCATTAATACAAAACTCTGCCCCCTGCCTTTCTCTAATTGCTTTTTTCTGTCTTTTTTCTTATTCTATTCTATGTATAGCTATGACCCAATACCACCAATAGCAATAGTAAGAAAAAACTGCTTGTATTTTGCAAGGAATAAACAAAAGCTCAAAAAGCCATTAAAATCACCTTTCCTTTTCTTTGTCTAACCATCCCTAAATATATATATCCTATTCTTTTGCAGCAGAAGAAAAGACAAGCAGGAGGAAAAGAAAAATGAGGTCGAAAGCTATCCTTCCTATTTCATTCACCCCCCCAAGATTTTCCTCATAATTTATTTTTTGTTGTAAAGTGTTCTACTAATTTTAAAAAGTGGCTAACCTCTGACCCAAAAAAAAAAAAAGTGGCTAACCCTTAACCATGGTTAAAACGCTTAGGTTTGCGTCTGTCTCTCATCTATAACGGGGCATTTGGATTGTTTTGATTTTCCTAGGAAGAAGAAATAAAAGAGCCCTAAATGAAAGTGATAGCAATAGCCCAGATAGGGATAATGAACATTTACTAGTATTCGTTTCTTGTAAATTACTCAATCTAAAACGAGGTCTTAATTTCTATTACTTTGAACTCTAAACATGTCTGCATGAGCCATGGTGATCAAACTGAAATGATCAACAGTACTCAATAACTTCTCTTAATTTAATTAGTCACAGATGAGTTTGCTAATCACATATATATATAGAGCAGCAGCCTTATAGTTTGCCTAGCTTAGCTAATTTGCATGCATTTTCATTTCATGTCCATATATATATATATTTTTTTTTCTTATCCAAAAATATAAGTCTCCTAAACATTAAATTTAACCAAAACCGGATGATAATTTCAAGATTATGAGATGACGAGTTGATTCCTATCAATAAAGATTTTGGTGTCTTTCACCACAAGTAAACCATTATCACTCTAATAATCAATCTCATTCACAAAATGATATTAATGTTTAATTAATTATTACTATTATTATTATTATTATTATTATATAAGGCTAGATGATACAAATTAATTTCTTTTATGACTGTCTGCTCCATTATTCACAAACACACTCTCTCTCTTTACGTATAATATATATATATACTAGAAGGATAAATATAAGTTGACAAAATATAGAAATTGGTGAGCAACTAGGAAGGATGTCATTATCATTGTCTTAACAAGAATGGCCAAAGATAAACCATGGTTAAAAAGTATGTTTGTCTTTCTCAATTACTCCCATCTAAAAAAAAAAAAAGAAGAGAAGGAAAAAGGAGGGAAGGGGGATTTGGCTTTTGGGTTTAAGACTTTAAGTTTACGTGGTAAAGGGAAGGTTGGATTGGATGTACTGTATGACTCAGACCCAGTGTCTCAGTCTGGCCACTTGTGTCTCTTCGCGGGCTTTGCGCTCCACCAGTAATATTCCCCTGTTGCTTAACTGCATCATCTTCATCAATCTCCACCCTCCGAATTACACCTTATTCTTTGGGGTTTAGATCCAAATTAAAGTAGAAACGAAATGATTATTGCAAATGGTAGGCAAAAAGAATTACTTAGATCATTATTAAGTGAAGATTTCCCAAAAAGAAAACGATAATTGGATGCATGTTTCCCTTCTCAACAAATCACATACAAAGATGGACTACTCAAGTCAAGTGTACTACCACTACTACTACTACTACTTGATTTCAAATTAATTTAGTACTACTAATTAACACCGGAGACTCATACCAAGAAAAATTTGCTTTATTTCAGGTACAACAATAAAAGAAGAATGAAGTGTACTTATCAATGTTTATTGAGTGATCATAGCACTACTATAAAGGTTTAGTCAATCTAGGTAATTAAACACAGAGAGAAATCCAAAGGAAATGATCATATCCAAACCTATTTTCCTTCAATAACCATACACAATCATGAAAGGTGGCCTTTATCAAGTTAATATTTCTAAAACTCATCAATATCAGTAGCTTACAACATCAATAACGCACTGTCAAGATCATTCCTCATGATATGCAAGTTAAACAAACTCTAAATGAAGTATAAATGGACAGTAAGCTGGGTAGACAGACAGGAGAGCTAACAACAATACACCTTATACAGGGATCAATAGATCGCAACACAACAAATTTAGCAGTATCATTGTTTTTCATGTTGAATCAATTAGCTCTCCCCTCCCTTGGTGGAGGCCGAGACTCCAAGAATAGTCTTACAGTTGAGTGAATTAGATTAGGTTCCGCCATTGCACCATTCCCGTAGTCCCCACAAGCTAGTCTCTTTGTGACAGGTGGGATGAGAGAAATTCCAAGCTCATCAATTGACATGAGGTGTTTTTCTGTGAAAGGGTTGCTCCACATGAAAGTATTCATAGCAGGTGCAACAAAGAACGGCTTGTTGTAGTCCCATGCTCGCACGACACAAGTTAGCAAATTGTCACATAATCCCCCCGCAATCTGCCATAGCAGATATTAAAAGATCAAAACATGCTTAAGACCAGAGTTACAAACAAATCAAACTAGACAATTCTTTAAGCAACAAATCAGGTTTGCAAAAGAGGAACATCACAATTCAAAAGGATACAATAGAAAAGCACTTCTTAGATACATAAAAAAACTGGCAAAAACTTATTCGTCATTACTATAAATTAAGGGTCAACCAAAAATATATTTGAAACAAAGCATAAGCATCAAATAAGTACTAGTGTATTTTCTTAGCTATACAGGCATCCTAAAAATTGGTGTTAGGTGACCCTTAGGCATGCTCTCCATTCATTTTCAATTCTGTTTTCATTAACATATACACATATAATGTGAGCATCACTTCAAGAATTAATACAAGGTACAAAATAGAGGAATAAAGTATATCAAAAGATGGCCAGATCATATTACCTTGCCAAGCGTGTTTGCTGACAATGGGGCAATGACCATAATATCAGCCCATCGACGTAGCTCAATGTGAAGCACATTATCACCTATTTTGCTCCAACTTGACCACTCCTCTTCATCAGTGTAAAGATTTACATCCTTAGGAAGCGATGCTCTGTCAATGAAATGCAAAGCAGCTTTTGTGGCAACTGCTTTTACTTCTGCCCATTCAGAGAAACAGTGGCAGAGATTGCCAAACTTTATGGCAGCTACACTTCCACTGGCTGCAAGTAAAATCCGAGGCTTCCTGGAACTAGGGTTGACCTTTACTATTTCCCTCCCTGCGTTTTGAGCTTCAAGGTATGCCATAACCTATACAAAAAATGCCATCATCTTGTTAGAACTCTTCAATTTCATAAAAGTGTTTGACATGCTGATACGTACAAATATATCAATCTGTTCCTGTTAACAATTCTACAACATAATTATGCAGTAATAGGAAATAAAATAAAGGAAAGTTATCTAAAAGGAAAAAACATTCCATGCAAAAATAGGAACTTTGCTATTCTTAAAAGAAGTGTAAACCATGAAGAATGACAATTTGCTTGAAACATTGAACCCAACTAAGCTCAGCTTCTGTCTGAAATAGGATTTAGACATATTTCAAAGTCGATAAAGCACAAACAAATAAAAGTAAAGTGCAACACCAAGAACCAAGAAGTCATTCCTAACAATTTTGGATGCACAATAAATAAGAGTATTAGCTGCTATATGGTTACATTGAGAAATAAGGATTGTAAAGTTGTAGAAAACACGAACGAACAAGTTCTTCACGTTCAAGGCCAGAGGATCAACAAAAATATACAATTCGTCAAAACCAAGAAACCAAATTTCAGTCTGCTTTCTAATTCAACTACCAGTCAATTACATTCAAATACAAAAAGAATGAAAGGTTGCGCATTATCCCAATTAAATCTAAAGTAAAACCCCAAAAGACCATGATTCATCCCTACAATTAAAGAAGAACTTTGCCCACAAGAAACTTAATTAGACTTGGATTTACATTCTTGGCATTACCCACTTCAAATTCAGGAAACTTAACAATTAGACTTCAAGAAACTTCAAGACTAAACAGAAAAGTAGACAAGAGAAGTCGAAATCTAGAGCTTTGGCTACAACGTAGAACAAAAGATGCTCACCTGGAATCCAAGATCAAAGAAGAATACAGGATCTGGGCTTTGGAGTTACAGTTCCTTTGACCTCGCCAAAGCAAATAAAAGTAGAGGAGATTTGGCTGAAAAAGAAGCGCGAGAGTGAAGCTTTCAAAATTCACCCTGTTAAAGTTAAACAAAACAATTTTTAATGATCTTTTGGTTGCTCAATGCGTTCCACCTTTTTCTACAGCAGAAAGAAATACTGGGATTTTTATTTTCTTCGTTTAGTTGCCGCTCACTCGCTCAGCCGCTCTCCATTTATTGTCACCTGCACCACACGTGACGAGGCCACAAGGGTAATGGGTTTTGGGACTTCGGCGTTTTTGGCATTGGGCTTCTCTTCGTGGCTACTTTCCGTTAAAACTGAATTAAAAAGTTGGGTCTTGGCGTTTTGGCCCAAAATTTATTGGGAAGGAAAAGGCCTTCTTTTACAAGAAAATATGTAAAGTTAAAGGCCCTGTTTTTAGAACCTTTCAGAGCTCAGGCATGAAAGGAACAGGTAGCGACCACCAAATAGAGCATGTGGACGTAGCCGTTGATTACTTGTCAAGGCTTGGGTGGGCAGGGACATCCCTTTCAAACGACACCGGCCTCGTTAAATGCAAAATTTTCCTGTGCTGCTAATCGGATAAGATCATATATACACCTAAATAATTTATAAAATGCAAAGGTAACCCAGGTCAGAAGTAGCCCATCTCCCTCACAAGTCACAATATCCAACTATTTGATTTGAAGAAATTAGGGAAAAAAAAAGTCATCAAAAAAGTCTCATCTTTCACAAATTTCAGATTTTGGGGACAACCCATTTTGTAGATATCAAGAATGAAGAATATCTATGAATAAAAAATTATCAAATATATAAGAAAAAAGTTGCTGGTTGTTGAAGCAAACAGTATATATAAGTGGGTGAGGTGTCTAGAGTTCTGGAGACTTTGAAGTTTGAAGTCCTTCTGCTTATCCACTAATTTCTTAAGAATCAAAAGCTTTAATCTTAGAGGTTGACAGTGATTTGAGAGGTCACCAGGTAAAAGAGCTGGATTGTTTTTTGGGATTTGATACAAGACAAAAGTATATTGCTGCAAGTTGGCATCTTTGTAATTGTGGATGGAAGATTTTCCTGGTAAGATCAAATTATTATTTTTGTTATGCAAATTCTTTTTAGAGTTTGTGGTGCTAATGCTATGTGTTTTTCTAGAATGGAACTTGATATTTACCTATTTTGGCTGGTTGTATGACGTGTTTTCTTATTTTTGTTAAATAGTTTATTGCTTTATTCTCAAAAAAAAAAAATTGTTTATTGCCTTTGCCGGCTATTTTTTGTCTTAAAAGTGCCTTTTTTTTTTTTTTTGCTCTCTTTGTTTCTTCACTTGAAAAGAACTCAAGAAGAAGATAAATCAAGATTCAACAAGTTCTTCAATTTGATCCTATTGTTTTCTTTGATTCCAATACATGGAGATAGAGAAATCTGATTTCTGGTTTGCGTAGCTTTTAGGATCCTCTGGGCGGCTGCTGGTAGGTATTAATATTCCAGTTTTATAATACTCAAATTGTTTTTGGAAGTTGATCTGTGTTCTTTATTCCAACTTTGTTGACTTAATTGTTTTGTGGTTTTGTCGAATTTTTGGATATATAATAGAAATTCATTTATTTGCTTTGCCCTCTTTTGTTCCTTAAAGTGTCTGCATGTCTGAAATCTTAACTTGTTTCTGTTATAGATGACAACAAATTGTGTATACTTCCCAAAAAAGGGGAAAAATTGTGTGCTTTTTTATCATAAGAGTAAAGTTGGAAATTTTCTTCATTCTTTGGCCATATTGAAAGACTGTTTGATTGCATCTCTTTTTTTCTCTTATGGTTTTTCCTCTTCTTTCCCATGTTTCAAGGGTTTCTGTTCCTAAAAGTTAGGTCCTCTTAGTATTTGCTTTGTTACCTGGAAACCTGTTATCTAGCTGTCCTTTTTGAGTTTTCTGATATATTCCTTCTTTCGCACCCCTTTAGTTTCGAGCAAGCTGATTTGGATGACTTACTTATTCTGATTATCTTGATGGCATCATTATCCTAATTCCTAATGTTGTAACAGGTTTCCACAGGCAATTCGATACCAATTTGTATGTTGCTTCTGATATTGTGATTCTGATTAATGTTAGAGGGTTTCAGTGAGGATTAAGCTCCTTAATCATGGAGGATCCTTGTGCAACACCAGAAAATGGTAAAGTAGCGGATCACAATCTTCAGATCATTAGGTATTCTCCATTCCAACCCTGCACCAGATTATCATCACTCTGGTTTGAATTGAGAGTCTTCTATGTTAGAGTCAGCAATTTTCGAGTCGATGATTCAACTCCAGAGTTTCTGACTCTCAATCATATCCCTCTAAACCCGGACACTCTTCTGGAAGTTAATGGTATTAGATGCAGCACATATTCTGATGGGGTCTCTTTACTCCTTAGAAGGGACCGGGTAGATAAGAAATCAGAAGAAGCCACCTTTGTGAGTACAGATAGTATTAGGTTAACAGGAAGTGTGAAATTTGAGGTGTTTGATAGAAAGGATCTCATTCTTTCTGGTGTATTGGAAATGTCTAGTAGTAATGGCTTCATAGGGGAATCCAAAAATAATGCGAAACGATGGAGCATGAATTGTGAATCAGAGATTACTGCTGGAAATGGTTTCCTCAAGGGAAAGCAGACTGCTGGTCCTGAATCATCACAACCAACCATTGAGGTTTATGTTGCGGGTTGCTTCTCTGGATCACCAATCATCTTGACCAAAACATTGCAACTTAATTACCGGAAGAAGCATAATAGAAAGGGCATGTTAGACGCAATCCCAGAATATGAGACCACTGAATGCCAGAAAGATATGTCACCTGGACTTGATATGCAGGTAACATACTGGACAATTCAGTATTGAAATTCAATTTGTTTTCTCTTCTCTTTAGTGGATTGATTTTGAGACATACTATGTTTGCCCGGTACTTTATTGCTGCATTCATAATCTTTCATTTTAGCAGCACATTCTGTATAATCAAGGCTGTTCATTTATAAACTTTATACAAAGTACTGTCTCTTGAAACTCAATGGAGTTTTGATTGTATGTTAGTTTCCTCCTTTATGGCTGCCAACGTGCTTCCTGTCTTGAAACATTGCATATGGTCCATCCTTGCCAGGATTTGATGCATGGATTAGAAAATTGAATCTTTATCCTTTATGTGTCATGAGCGTATGGGCAATGCACAATTTTCAAGTGATGGGATATACTCTCCTTTCCTTTTTATATTGAATATTTCATTGTCATTGTTCTGCCAGATCCTGACATTTATAGGCCCACTACTGGATTGGTTTCATGTAGAGGCCCACAATCCATTTTCTTGTTGGGGCACCTGTATTCTCTGCTTTTAAAGAAAAGGCTGTGTTTACTTTATATTGTTCATTGCAATTTGAATATTTGAGCCATATGAACTTGCAAGCCAGTTTGTGGTTAATGATGATTAGTATCCTGCTTCTTAGCTAAGTTCTTATCTCTGGCCAAAAAAAAAAGCTAAGTTTTACTTTTATCTATGAAACACGCATTAAACTGGAATTGGTTTACATGCCTGTGTTCAACCTGCCTCAGAAAGTATCTGTTGACATTCTCTGTTCTTTTTTGGCTTGGACTTTGCAAGAAGCTTCTAATTGCATGAATGGATAGACTGAGCTCTTGTGACCAAGAAATTGGTTAGAGCATTTGTTTGAGCATAACATATTTCTCAAATAGTTGGTTTAAATAAGACTGTCGTTTTATAGATTTCAATGACCGCCAAATGTTTCAGCTCACCTTTCTGTTTCAAAGTACCATATATTTCCTTCTTGAAGGCATATCATGTTGGAAATTGGTTTAAGTTGAATCCTCTTCAGGAAAATTTTATGTAGACTTTAGGTGATTGTTTTTGTTGTTTTCTTCTTTGGCATCTTTTGCGTCAGTTGGTCATTTTTAGAGAATGAGAATAAATCAGCCTTCAGTTCAAAGTTTTATCCTCAAGAATCAGCCTTGGCAGGCAGAAAGAAATAAGTAGCTTTGAATGGATGATATAAACACCAGGCTGATTCTTACTAAGGGTCACCAAGCATTGTTTATTTATCAGTGAGTAGGATATGTTTAAGACTGAGATCAGTAGAAAAGAGAAGGGCAGCACATTTTTCAAAACAATGATTCCTGTTAAAATTTGAGTGTTTATTTCTTCTAAGTTATTTTGTATTATACTGGAAATGTATTTGCTCATCACTAACTTGTGTTATATAACTTTCCATCTGCAGGTAGCAGAATACAGAAACTACGAATTAGAAAACGATGAAGACTACAAAAATGTGTACTGGAGGAGGACAGAGTACATGGACGGGGAAGATGGCGAACTCTCATGGTTCAATGCTGGTGTAAGGGTTGGTGTAGGGATTGGTCTTGGTGTTTGCCTTGGAGTCGGTATAGGAGTTGGCTTGCTGGTTCGGACATACCAAGCGACCACCAGAAACTTTAAAAGGCGACTTATCTGATGCCGTTTGTCTAAAACTGCTACCATCGTCTTTGAGATCCGAAGGCATCTAACACCATCTTGTTTACAAGGATGCATATTTGATTGCAGATTTTGATTTTGACTGAGTAGTTCTTCTGAAGTTAATACTTCTCCTTTTTTTTGTCTTGTTAATTAGTTTGGTTGGTAGATAGTTTACTTTTATTGGTGCTATTGGGAAAGTAAATTGTGATTGTGAAGCTATACATGTTGAAGTCTATAGATGACTTGTATTTTCCCTGTAAATAAATCTGTTTTTGAGGAAAAAAGAGATGTGATCTGTTTTCATTAGTACTAAAAAATCGGATTTACTTTAGAGTTTAGACTTCTTGCCAATGCTTAATCAGCAAGTACTTAGAAAATCTTAAACTAATTTACCTTTTTATGTGCATTTTTTTTTTTTTGCACACAACTTTTTTTTGTACATTGATGTAAAGCCCCGCATATAACCAGACAAAATTGACCAGTCTAGTCAAATTTCTTTTGTTCCTCACCATTTTTTCAACTCTGTGAGAAGAACCCCGTTCTTGCAGCTTCTTTTTTCATTTTTGGGGGCTAAGTCTTGTCTACTTGCCCAACGTGAACCCAAAACTTACTAATTAATGCAAATTAGAGACATCCTTTTTTCTTAATCCTCTTTGAGGATTATAGTAGTATTCTTTATCAAATTATATTACATGAATTATTTTGTGCCATATTTTCTTCAACATGTCAAGTTTCCAAAACGCCCAGGTCGTGCAACGTTAAAGCAATTCTACCACGGAAAAGGCCAAAATAGAAAATTTCCATCTTCAAGTCTCAACAAATTAAATTTTGTTAAGGATTAGTAATTTAATTACGGTATTTCTTCATCATTGACCTTAAGCAAGTCTGGTTTTTGATTTTCTTGGTATTTATTTTGGCCGTTTAAAATGTCTTCTTGGTATGTTTTTGTATAGAATCAGGTCGATCCACTGTGATAAATTTCATCCAACAATGATTTTTTTCATTCAGAACTCGAGGTTTTTCTCAAGGAAAACAAATGTCAAACTTGAACTAAATTAGTTGTTGCTAATGTTTTGGGTATGTCGGTATAATCGGTCTAGTCTCTTGGGGGTCGTAACGTCGGTCTACGGTGCAGCGTACACAAAAATTGCAACAAGGAAAAATGGCGTTTAGAAATTTCAGCCCAATGAGAAAAGTAATTGGGAGAAGAAGTTTTTGTGTAGCTAGCCACTTCTTGTTGACACAAACAAAATTAATAAGTAACAACCAACAAAAGATAATAGGGAGAAATTCAAATTTTCAATACGCAAATAAAATGTTAGGTCCCGCATGATTTTTTGGAGCAAGTCTTCCTCATCACTTATTACTATATCTCAACATTATTGAAAGATTGAAATGTATGTATGCAAGATTTTCCTCCTCTTTTCAGACTTCGCTACATATATATTATAACACGTGCACTCCGCGTACAATTATTCACCCTCTAAAGTCTAAACCTCTACGTGTTTAACATTAACATTGAAATTTTTGGGTTGGTTAATTTGTTTAATTTTGATTTTAGAATACTATAGGTCTCTCCCTTTAACCTGATGATATGGTTCTTTTGTTGATATATTTGCTCTCCCCATCATGTAAATCGATAAAAATCTAGAAAATTAACGTCTAAATCAAACAAAAGATTATCATCGGACATTTGACTTGGTGATAGAGTATTGAACTCTCAGTTATGATTCGATTTCTAGTAGTCTTAAGTATTAAAAAAAGTCAACAAAAGATCAATCCTTAAGCAAAATTCAATTGTAGCTCAAATTAATTAATCACATGCATTCATAAATTAATTAATAACCATAATATTAGGTATATGTTAATTCAACGTACCATGTTTAGATATTGTTTGCATGCAATAATTTTTTTTTCCCATAAAAGAAATGTTCACGGGAAAGGATGGGGTAGTTGCTCAATTATTAGACAGGAAAGGATTAATTTATAATTAAATGTATACTATAAGATAAGAGTGAATGATACTAATAATCTTAGTGTAACAGATTCAACGGTCAGCTGATGATCAGTTAGCAAAAGGTAGCAGCCACAAATAAGGTTGGTGTGTGGCACTTGCCAATTTTTATCAATTAAACCTAAATTAACAAACAAAGAATCTAGAAAAACTTTGGTACCCGTTTTTAATTTTGTTTTTTTCTTTTGGTCGAACCATTTTCAATTGTGTAATGCATGCACCTTGCCAAGTTGGTACTGGCCTTGATGGGATGGGGAGACAGCGTAGCAAATTATAAATTTGATGATTAAGTTAATAAAAATCAATTAATACTATAAGATTAAGCCAATAATAATTAGTACATATTTATCACATTTCCATGATCCAACATTTTATTTTTGTCCGCGTGTAGTACTTGTAGTCGATTTAATAGTGGGACTGCATGAAATCTTTGCTAATTCCACCGTTAGTCGTTAATCACACTTGTTTTTCATTAACAATATGTACGATTGGTTATTATAATTTATTGCTAATTATAATTTAAAAAATCTCAAGAGTCAAGAGTCAAGAAGAAATAAACTGATTACTACTATTTGAAAGGACAATATTCAAATTTGTATATTGATTTTTAACATATATATATATGTCTACACATTTGCATTGTACTGATCATGAATAATCAATAAAAGTAGTTTTTATAATTGTGTACTACTATTCATTACGTCGAGAATGTTAGATAGCTCATAGCTGGTCCTAAATGAACTACTTGGTTTGAAAAGGAGAGATTTTCCCATTTTCCCCCTTAATATTTTATATATATGGAGAAGAATTTAATTTAACAAAATGCAAATTGAGTAGAAATAAGTATAAACTTTTTTTTTTTTACTTTATGGAATTGTGAAATCAGTATCTAATTCATCTTTAAACTTGTATTATGATTAAGATATACATATAATATCTAATTATATACTATATATCTGTGGTCAATATAGTTGAAGGTAACAATGAAATAAAGAAAATACTGACCTTTTGACCACTGGCGAATATATTAAGTAAGATTTTGTAAATATTACTATTAGAATGTAGCTCTCTTTTTTTCTTTTTTCTTTTTTTTTTGGTGAAAATTAGAATGTAGCAGATCAGAACTTCAGTTTACCTAACAAATAATCCTAGTTTGGAGATTAATTATTATAGGCATAAATGCCACTTTGCACCCTTAAGTTTGTACGGACTGTCACTTTGTCCCCAACTTTTTTATTTTGACCAAAGCGCACCCTAAAGTTTTATTTTTGTGCCACTTTGCACCCTCCGTCATGGTAGGACAAACGATTCTATCACAGTGTCCGACGTGGAACGCCACGTGTACCAAAAAGTGACATGTGGCACGCCACAGTGCCACATGTACCAAAAAGTGACACATGTCACGCCACGTGTACCAAAAAGTGACACATGTCACGCCACGTGTACCAAAAGTGACACGTGGCATGCCACCTGTTTCAGAAAATGGCACGTGGCATGCCACGTGCACAAAAGGATACATGCCACGTGTCATTTTTTGTCCACGTGGCATTCCACGTCGGACGCCGCGATCGATTTGTTTTGTCCTACCGGACAGAGGGTGCAAAGTGGCACAAAAATAAAACTTTAGGGTGTGTTTTGGTCAAAATAAAAAAGTTGGGGGCAAAGTAGCAGTCCGTACAAACTTAAGGGTGCAAAGTGGTATTTATGCCAATTATTATAGAGTTTCTCCCTTCCCCCCCTTTTTCCCTTATCTTTGTCATGATTCATGATCAAGAAATTAGGAGTAGTATAAATTTTCATAAACATTTCATCTCATCTTTTCTATCTTCTTTCTCCTTTAGGTTTTTCGCCACTGATAACGAAGTGTGAAAATTCAAAATTTAGGTATAGTTAAAAGATTACAGTATCAAAACTTTCTATAAATTCAACCAATGAGTCAGTAAGTAAAAGAAAATTTTGTTGTAATAATAATTAGCATACCCCAATTTAATTAAATGATTTGTTTTTTACCATTTTAATGGTGGACATGGGTGGGGGCTAGCTAGCTTGAATTTCATCCCAGGATGACAATTTGGAATTTGAGCTCCTATCTATTTGTCGTGTCCATACTCCAAATATTTAGCTTAGATTTTTTAATGTAATGAATATGTAGTCCACTTGACCCTATAAAATGGTTAAAAGTTGCATGTTTTTTTTTATTAGAACAATTCATCTCGTATCTTTTCTTTTCTTTCATTTTTTTTTTAAATTTTGACATATGTAA
>AWWV01009196.1:0-62031 GCA_001974805.1 Corchorus capsularis | reverse complement strand
CAAAAGGTGGCGGATTCTGCTTGCTACATCCAGTTTCATAGATAATTATAGTAGTAATAGTAACAGTTTATTACATACTAGGTCGCCGGGGGCAGGAAGCTCTCAACTGGCAGGTGGTGCAAGGCAGAGTGGCTCCGGTGCCACCTCAGGTCCCGAGTGCCCATTGCCAAGAGTTTGGAGTTTATCATCAAATCCCCATAAATTGGCAGACTTGGTATCATCCTGGGTCATCTGTTTGGAGAATTCTTCATGGTTGTAATCCAATATGGCCTTTCCTCCGAACTCGGTTGGCAGATTTTCCTCATCAAAATATGATTTCATTAGCTCCACACTGTCTTTGTTCTTAGGGTACACAAACTTCACCTTTTGGAAGGTTTTAGCATCCAGAAAATACTTAACAATCTGCAGCAACAAAAATGTGAAGCAAGTAACTAATTAGTTATCCTATTAGACATGATTAAGGATGGTATGGACGGCACAAGTGTATAGAAATTAAACGCGTTCATTAAGAAATCAGAAGTGATCAGACCTTCCAGAATGCTTCAAAAATTCTTGGGGGATTATACAGAAATGCCATAGCCAGCCTCTCAGGGTAGTGGTTTTGTAATACATTAATCGTGTCCCGAGCAGTCTTGATGGGTACACTTGTGCTCAATGTCCAACCAGTGAAGTCTATCAACCATGCCATCTGTTCTTGACCCTCTGGAAGGTTGAGGATGGCATTCTCTATCAGATATATCAGATGGCGTAGCTGATTGTCCAGCGATGTGGTGTTCTACAACATTTTCGGCCATGTTAGTTTCCTAACCTTGTAGCAATAATACAAGGAATCTGGTCATGATTCAAAATAACCTCTTTACCTGCTTTCCTGGTCTCAAAATAAGAACAGTCCTACCATGCCTGTCATGAAAATTTGCCCTGTATACTTTTCCAGTCTCGCCTTCTACAGCAACTTCATGCTGAAAACAAATGTCTAATGTGGTTACGCAAAATTTATTCTCAACAAATCTCACATAGGAGCAACTCTTAATTAATATCAGTTATTTGTCACCATTAACTCTTTGTTATGAACATGAAAAGGAAGAAAATTATGTTACCCAGCGTATCTCCTCAGGCTTATAGCTTGATCTCCATTTGAGTGACTCTACCAGCATTTTCTTTGATTTGTCGACATTCCAGTTTCTTGCCTCCAAGTATCTCCTCAAGCAGGCATCAGTACAGTACTTCGAACTGCGCCCGGATAGTGGCCCCAAAGCAGCTCTAAGCTCCTTGATCTGATTGATATTTTATGTAAAAGCAAATGGAGAATTCAGTAGGTAAGAAAGGTTTTGCCATAGTTAAACACATCCACTACATGCCCCAAGTTTGATTACCTTGGATTCCTGTTTCAGTGATTCATTCTCCTGGTCATGATGAGAATTGCTCCATCTGCTGAACATTTTGATTAATACTAAAATCTGGCAATCTAGCACAACCTGCATAACATTGCATAAGACTCGGGACTTCTTTAGGTTAATCGACTGAAATAACTAGTAGCAATCTGCTTTTAGAGTAAGCATATATTGTTGGGAGAATATAAAAACTTTGCCCTCTACACAACAAGTAATTGCATATAATATATGTTTCCAGTTTTTCCCATCCCCAACACTAACCAGACAGTTAAATTCTGAAATTCCTCGGTTTCAAAAGTAGGGAATGATTTCATTCCAAATAAACACAACAGACAAACATGTAATCATATCCAACAACAAAGCACCAAGATATACCAAGAAATAGGGAATAAATCAGAACTTCTTTGCAGTAAACAACCACAATCAAGTAAAAGCAAAACTTACCAAAGGCAACAGTCTTCAAGTCGAGCCGCTAACACAAAAATAACTGCATCATAAAAATCAGCAGTAAACAACCGGTGCAGCTATGGCGCCATACATAGAATTCAGACAAATAACATTGCTAAGACAGAATAGGGATAACATACCATGGGAACGCAGATGATCCTCCAGGGACATAAAACTGAATATCCGACCTGAGAAGGGCCACCTGATTTCATTTCATCATATCAATATCAACATCAAATTCAACAAAGTCAATATAAAATTTCCACCCCCAACACCTCAGAACCGTCTTAAATTAGTCTTTTCCTTTTTCCTATATGGGGTCAATTTTCTCAACAGTTACATTCACATATAATACAACAAGAGTAACGGCAAAAGTGGGTCACACAATTTACAAGCTGAAAATCAAGGGAAGGAGCATGATTCAACAACTCCAAAATATTCCATTTACTAAAAACAGAAAAACAAAATAGAGAAACAGCAAATCTTATCTCAATCTCATACAAACCTCCTGTTGTTTACAACAGAGCTTCTGATCTAATGGTAAATAGTCAAGAAATACTATCAGTCTTCTAATTTTTAAACTGAATGAGGAAAAACAAAAGAGTATTAAGATTCTTTATTCTACCATGCGTTATGAAGGAAAAATATGCTTTTACGCTCGGCCTGAAAAGTCAAAGTAACACTGTCCATCTTAATTACCGTTTGGTAAAGCCTAACCTAGTGACTTCTAGCATTTACACAGTATAAACAGTGTACAATTTTTATTTTCTTGGAAATTTTCCTGATTTTATGTTTGATCTGGAATAAATTATATATAGAATTCAACTTGAATAACCCAGAAAAGCTTCTGCATTCTTAAGAATAACTCAAACTAGTTTGACAAACAAAAAATCAGTAAAAAATGCATGCTGCATCTATTTCTGAGTCAGAAAAACGAACCATAGGAAAAACATGAAAAGGGTATACTATAAAACAGGAACATATCGAATCAAGAGTCAAATAAGTGGAAACTGGAGAGATGTTTTCGAGGCATTAACATCATAAATCTTAAACAAAGAAAAAAAAACATACCTTTCTGAATTCCTGCTTGTTAAGAAAACAGAGTAAAGAGTCTGCTTAGCTTACGTCTTCCTCTGGAAAGAGTGAGAAAAAAAGAAAACAAAAATGGGTGAAAATGAAAAAGGAAAAAGAAAAACGAAAAGGGTTGCTGATCACGAAAGTGCCATGGAATTCCAACTTGAGCCAAAGCAAGATTGAAAGTGAAAGGGGAAAAAAAGAGTTTAAAATCCTGATCTTGATTGGTTACCTTTTGGTAAATAATAATATCAGGCTGGTCCCTAATTAACTCTGAATTTATATATGATTTTGGAGTTTGGCATGAATTCGTACGGCTTTGGGGGGTTTGGTCGGTCTTTATGGCTTTTTAGTTGTTTTCGGACAGGAGCTGAGGAGACCACATGTTATTGTCGTTTGTGAGGAATTGCAGACCCAATTAACATCACATAATTTTAAAAAGTGAAAAAAAAAATCTCTCAAATCAGATTCAGAGACTATAGCTTTTAACAGAGACAAGGGAAAAAAAGGGAAAGGAAGAAAAGAAAAAAGAAGGTAAGGTAAGTAAAATCTTTTTGTGTACTTTATTTTGTTTATTCCAGATTTGTTACACGTGCATTCAATAGTATACTCTTGTAGGGTTACCTGTCTTACAAGGAGAGTAAACAGGACAGGTGGCTAAAACTAATTCTAGAACTAATCAAAACAAAATTACAAAATAAAAAGAAACTAGAGTAATATATTTTTCATTGGAATTTCTATAAGAAAGAAGTACCCATTAATTTGAGAAATCCATAATATGATGTGAAGTTCTGAATTTGTGTCACGAGCTGACTCTAGACAAACTCAATTTTTAAAATATTAAAAATTACCCATTTGAAAAAAAAAATCACCAAGGATATAGATGATATTTAATTTTTTATATCATTGGGTTTTACTCTCACATAAATGTGCAAAAAAAGAAAACTATTATAAACTATCTTTTTATTTCTACACTCACATAATGAGTGGTATGGATCTAGTATCTAAAAACTGAATTGCAAAACACCGTCCCCTTTTTGCTATTCACCGCCCCATTTTTTACACTTTTGCCCTTTGTTCATATTTTTTCAATTTTCTAACTCCAAATCTTTTAAAACCTTCAAATTAAAATCTTTATCGGTATGAAAATCTTTATGAAATATATGTTGTTATTTTGTAAATTTAAGTTGTAGATCTAGAATTATGTAAAAAAAAAAAAAGATTTTGTTGTCGGTGCCGCCCCAGGAGGGCGGCAAGCTATGGGACATAGCCGTCCTCCTGGGGCGGCTGTGCCACGGCATGCCGCTCCAGGAGGGAGGCAATGTCCATGGCATGCCGCCCCCATTTTGGCGGCAGTTTTTTTTTTGATAAAAAAATGCTCATGCCGCCCCCTAGGGCGGAACTACCGTGGTCAGGTCGCCCCTTGGGGTGGCACCGACCCAAACCCAATTCTCTAAAAAATTGCAATTTTTCTTATATCATTATCAAAATACGGCACGTTATCGTCCATTTCCGGAGTTCTCGGATTATTCTACGTTTGTAATAACTTCAACCTTTCAGAGGATTTGAAATCTTAGAAAATGAAACAAAGGGCAAAAGTGTCAAAAGTGTAAAAAATGAGACGGCATTTAGCAAAAAAATGGGACAGTATTTTGCAACACCCATCTAAAAATGGTGAGATAAATACTCCATATGGAACGGGAAAAAATGTAATAAGAAGTTGAAGATTCCATAATTAACGTGTAAAATACTAAAATTTATCGTATTCAAATCGACCACTTAATTTTTGTCTCTTTTCTCTTTTTGAAGTTTCGTTGAGTTACAAAATTTTTGTATAGATACAATGTATTAGATTCCTTTCATGGTAGATTTAAAAGTTACTATTAGTATTACTAACAAAACAGTAAACAAATCGAATCAATTTACTACGTACATAAACGAAACAAGACGGTAAAATTCAGTTATAGAAAAGATTAAAAGTTAAGTGTTAACATGATGTCAAAGCACTTTCTTTTTCCAATAAAAAGAAACTCATAATAAAAGCGAAATTAAGTCAAACCACTATGGTGGACAAAATGGAAAAATACCAACGGCGAAGAAAGAAATGAAATGAAAACAGAAAAATCGTGTTTATGATATGAAATTGTCGGCCGTGAGAGTCATCCTATTACAAAGAAAGTAGAAGTGTTGGCAAATGGCAACTGCTCCTAGCCAAAGAAACATGTGGCATGCTGCAAAACTCTTCAAGCCTATTCATCAGTGCATTTTTCACTTACTTTGTCCTTTCCCATTTGATTTTTCATGCCATTCTAGAAGTAAATTGACACCCAAATTCTCATCATTTTTCAGAAGATTTTTTTTTGGTGAAACAATTTTCAGATTATTCACCAATCAAAGATATATTCCAGATTAATTAAATTTTAGGTTGTGCAAAGGAATTTGGTAAGATAAGATTTAATCACAATCTATTCTTAATCCAAAATCTAAGATATAAAAAATGGCAAAAAAAAGAAAAGAAAAAAAAGGCCAGCGTTAAAAATGAAAACGAAAGGGAGAAGCCTGTAGTGTAGGATGACCCGGCGCCACCCACTAGGTTAGAGTCTAGAACAAGGTGGACACGTCAAAAAGAGAATTTTGAAAAGGCGGAAAAGCCAAGAACTACCAAACCATGAAGAAAATGAAAATCTTACAAAACAGCTTTTATCTAGAAACGGGAAAATCTTACACAAGCAAAATCCCGAAGGTGTAATTAAGCTTTTTAGAGGATATTTGTAAGTGATTTGATGCTGAGGTAAAGGTATCAGATTCCACTGAGAGGAAGCCCAAGGTTCGGAATATTGGCAAGACTTGAGAGGCTGTGGCATACAATTTTCAGTTGGACATAACGAAATATATGAGGCTATTTGAGAGCGGAAACAATCGGATTCTCGTTCTCGAGCTTAATTTTATTCTTTGGACTTGCATGTGGCGAAGAATAATGCTTTGATCACTATCGAAACTGGAATGTGAGTGATGTGTCCGGTCTCTCAAAAGGCTACACCAAAGTTGAGTCACAAGCAAGTTGAACATATCATGATCATTGATGGACGATGATAAGGTGATTAGCAATAAAGCAGGGCAACAAGCAGTTTAAAAAAGTGCTTGACATGTTACTAAAACTAGCAAGGATCCAGGTGGATTCGAACCACCATCCTCCCAAAACCACAATGTTTAAAGGCTTTGAGCGCTCTTCCATTTTTGAGCTTATGGATTCATCTGTATAGGTTTTAATAATAATAATAATTCCATTAATCCTAGTCCTAGTGTAATGCTTCTTCAAAAATTGATAAAGGCAAGTACAAAATGAAAGGATTATAATATTCGTCTAAGATAAATCCATACGTTTAAGCCCACAAAATTTTCGAGCCAATAACACACCATCCACACCTAAAAATCATACTTTACCCGTCACTGACTAGAGTTTTCCTGCTTCTTCCTCCAAAATAGTTTTGGCCTTTTTTCCCCCTAATAAAATAATATCTATTTGACTTGTTTTTTTACCTTGCCATATGTTAGCTTCACCAAATTATGTTATGAACTCAACATAGTAGAGCCTTAAGAGTTACAACTTACAACCGGTTGATCACTGGACAAGGGTACAACATACAAGCCTACATTAATTCAACTATAAATTAGTCCTTTCTTAATACTCTATTTCAACTACTGACCAACTCAAATGATAATGGGTTGAAACTTGAAAGAAGAATAAAAATGCTTTTACATAAATGATGATGATTGAAACTTAGATAATGTAAATGGAAAACAGAAACGAGAATACCAATCTAGACCAGAAAGAAGACTGCTTAATAAAGCAGGTAACTCATTCAAATTGCAGGAGGCTAAGGAATTGACATGAACAGAGGGCACAAACCAAACACTTACTAAACCATGAACTTAAACCATGAACTTAAAGCATCACTCTTGGTACATATGCTAAAAAATTTGCAACAAAAATGGCTATACCTTACAGTTAATAGAAACAAAATCAGAGTATCAAATTACCGCCAGAAGGTTTGGAGATCATCACAGTCACAGACTAGTCATGGCTGATCACAGTGATATATATGGGATGAAAACTAGTTGCATCATCGAAGTAACAAGCCAATAAAGCGTTGCCTTCTGCAGAAATCCCGAAATATATTTTCTTCTGCAATGTACGTCCTGCTAAGATTAGGCAAAATATGGCATCCGAAGTAAAACAAAAGCAAAAGATGCTTCTAAATTACCAATCAGGTCTGTGAAGTTCTGAAGCAAAATTGGAGACTATCTACAGAGAACTGTACTAGGTAGCAAAAAACGAGAACTATACTTCTCTTCTTCAATTTTTATTCAGTGCTGGCAAAGACAGTCACCACCATAAAGGAATGAAACGAAGGTTTCTTCATCTACTTTTTGATAAACTGCAGTAACCATGGTAGTTAATCTCTCACAGCAAATACCCATACTTGCTAACAAAAACTATAGCGAAAGCATGCCTGAGTAAAGGAGCCAGCAACTGATCCGAGGATAAGGAGCTCAATGACCATTTAAAGCTTTCAAAAGCAGAGAATTCAAGGAGCCTCGCACAGAGTCCTGCAAGCAAAATCCAACATCACATTAATATACATGCCATCAAATAAGAAGACTACTATCAACACAAGCCATAAATATCCAAAGCTTTGCTCACCTATGGTATCAGAAAGCATGACACTCCAAAAACACCTCTAGCTACTTCACCATCAAACTGCAGGTTCTATTGGTACGCTCTTGACATAGCCTCAAATGGAAAGGATGCCGTGACTTGGATAAATGAAATAGGCCCCTTACTTTGTGAAATAATAGAAAATCATACCAGGCAATGTCACATCAAAATCAATCCAGCCCTCAAGACAAATTACAAGACACCATTCACAACTTCTCTTGAAACAAATAACAGTCCAGCAAAATCTCAACAGTAGAGGAGTGACATCAATGGTTTATGATCAACACCAATTAAGAACCCCTCGATTGGAAAAAAAAGGAAGCAACTACACAGTATGTAGAATCTGTATATTTCAATCCAATATTCCAGGGCTCCAATTTGATTGACTTTTGATTGCCAAATCATATACATAAGAGCTTGAAATGTAAGATTAAAGCTACAGACACTGAGATTATGATGTGCTCAAACAAATTAAATTATTATTGTCATGTAACATGCGATCAAATAAAAACCAGGCATAATTGGGAATAACGATTATATAACAGTGTTAACTTATATAACTGAACAATTGAACCTTCATAGGTTGAAGTTGGAACGAAGGGATATACCTTATTGGTGCAATTGCAATCACTGAAAACCATAGGCTCTCCAGAATTCAATTCTGCTTCAGTCTATCGATTAGGGCTTGCTTTGATATCTTATTTGCTTTGATTAGGAGCGGTATTGCATGATTAGCACCAATCACAAACAGGATACCAGAGATGCAGGAGAAAAATAAAGAGAGAAAGCAAAAGAGACCAGACACATAGGGGAGAGAGCCGGGGAAAATCAATAAAATATATAATATATCCCCGTGCATCTCCCCCCTAAAAACCAAGAAAATCAAAATTTTATTAAGATATTTGACCTGCCATGCAAGCGCACCTGTCATGGCAAAGGTCGATTAACAAAATATCACTCATCACTCTGCTTTTCCTGCACGGTTCTTTTGCCTCTCCTAAGTCCTAAGACCTATCTATTCTCAGCACAATCCCCACCATCCTTTCAACTCATAACTATGATAAGCTCATTAGTCTACAATAAGAAAATTGGACAATAACTAGCTTATCATTTTACAATAAGTAGATCAATATAACAGGAAATAAAGGTAAAACTCATTAAATAGATCAAGCGCTCACAAAATATACAGCAAACTCTGCAGCACCTCGTTACTGTTCTAAGAATACCAACCGCATTTACTGCCACATCCTTGGTTCGATAACTTTCTAGAACTCGACCAACAAATCAGTCGATCAGTTCCCGAATCTTGAAACCAATCTGAATGATATTTCCAGGTCTAAAAACGCAAAATGAACAAGACTAAGCAAATGAGGAAAAAAAAAGTACAAGACTAAGATAAAGATTTGAAGGTTAATACCTCAGGATAAAGATCCAACGGCAGATCTCAGAGTTCGAAAACATGATAACAACCATTTTCATCGGGATTTGACTTGAACCGAGCTAAATCAGGACAAGCAACCTTCAAAGAATAAATTATAGACAAGTTTTAGCTTAGAACATCTATCAACCGAACAATCGAGCTAGCTATTACATAAAATCGTTAATCAACTTAGCTCAGACGTCAGAAGATTCATACCTCAAATTAGAGATCCAACGGCAGATCTCAGAGTCCAATGACATGATTAATTCGCATTTTCATATGGATTTGACTTGAACCCAGCTAAATAAGGCGAAGCAACCTTCAAAGAATAATTTATAGAGAATATTTCAGCTGAGAACATCTATTAACCGAACAACCAAGCTAGCTATTTAGTACATAAAATGGTTAATCAACTTACTTCAGACGTCAGAAGATCTCTCAGAAGAAATCGATTCTCAGCAGCCATGATAAGAAGACAGGAGCTCCTAACACGCTCTGAAGATTTCGAATAACGAATTGTAAGCGGAGACGACGAGAGAAGCAAATCTGATGTTCTGGACAATGTGGCGCCAGCGGATTCCGATTTTTTGAGCGTTTTGCCACGAGAGTTATTAAATAGGGGAGCGAGATATTTTCGGAACCGAATTAGGATCATCCAACGGCATTCATTTTGTGGTTGATGAGATCAACGGTTGGATTTATCCTAGACTTAATCAAGGTATTTTGGTTGTTACCAGGTTGTGAATGCAAAGGCATGAATGGCTCTTGTTAGCGGAGAAGAGAAGGTTCTCGATGCGGATTCTGTTACGTCCACGTGTTGTTCGGTCATTGGTCCTGAATATTACGGGATTGGACTAATAGGCCGGATCCGTGAATTTGGACACTTGGGTTGGGAAGATAATATTGGGGCTTGCAAGGTACTAGACGAAATGGCCATTTCGGGCTTCCACGTTTGATTGGGTTAATTGAAACGTGGCTATTTAGGCGGCCCAATAAGGTCCTAAACTATATACTTTCTTGGGTAAATTATCTGGGAGTGTAATGAAGGGTTGAAAAAGACTCCTAAGTGTAATAGCTAAACATTATTCCATAAAGAATTAATCAGATCTAATATTTCCCTCTAGGTGTAATGAAAATCACTTAATTTTACTCTTTTATCCTTAATATTTAAATTTAAAGATAATTAAAAGAAAAAATAACGGCAACATAAAAAAATCTTTTTCTTCTCCGTTATCCACTTATCCTTCTGTCCTTCACCTCACCTTTCCCTCTGCCATTCAAACAAACCAAATTCGAAATAATAAAAAAATTGAGATTAAAAATAGTATAAAAACTGGGTTTATTTTGGTGATTTAAAACAACTGCCAAAGCCAAATTACATGGAAACAGATTTTGGATGGCAAATTATTCGCATATCAACCATGAAAGTGGGGCTAAAACAAGGAGGTGGTGCGATAATTTTTGTGGGTTTTGAAGTAATCGGCAGTCGTATTTTTTTCCCCAAGGATTTTATGGTTGGGTTTTGCAAAACGAAACAAATTATAAGAACCATTAACACATTGTTAGGGCTATGAGAATCACGATAAACTAGTCAAAAGTTATGGAAATAAATTAGGTAAAGAGAAAGAAGGAAAAAAAAAGAAAATTAATTAAAATTTTAAGGGCAAGAGAGGAAATTCATTTATTTTTATTACACTTAGTAGGAAATATTTTACTTATTGATTGTTTTAAAGAATAATCTTGATTCATTACACCAATGGGTCTTTTTCTTGTTTTCATTACACTTGATGATAATTCACCCTACTTTCTTACTATTCAATTGAAATTTTAAAAATGAAGTTGTCTCGAGTAGCTAGAAATTAGAATTCATCTTGAAAAAAAAAATTTCAAAAAAAATTTCAAGATTGAATGTGGATCAAGACTAACGCTATTGGACTGCACACGATCGACATGATTGAATCATGATATACTCAATGAAGAAAATCTTTAAAATCCTACACTTAATCATCATTCATGATTATAACTTCAAGATTTATTGAAAACAATGAATGCCATATTTATTTATTTTTTTTGGATACATAAGATGCTGACCAAGTCAGCTAAACATACCATATTTATTTGTGAAACAGTTAAAAGATATTTTAATTGTTAAACATATCATAAAACGGAAGCAATTTAGTCAAAGATAGCTACTTCCTCCTGAATATCATAAACAAGGTTTTCAATATTGTTCAACAAAGCCTTATGAAAATAATATGACCAATTTAAGATCAATATGAGAACAGGAGGCTCTTACATAATTTTCTCGACCTCTCTAAATTAAAAGTTTAGTCCAAAATTAAGGTGAGGTAATTCTACACCCTTTGAATTGAAATGATTGATACACTCGAACCATTACCTAATTCATGCCCTGATGCGCAAATAATTCGCCTAGATTCCTAACGGAGCCAATCGTTTTTTGGTCAGACAATTAAGTACTTAACCAAAGAATAGAATACCTTCTTCAATTCTTGTTTTTTTTCTGTACCAAAACCAAAGGTTGGCACATAATTGTCCACTAGTCGGCAGTTGCTAGCTCAAGAAAAAGACTACAAAAATAGAAAAATAAGGTACTTCCACGAAACATCATAAATTTAATGTGTTTGTTTGGAAACCCCAATCAAATATTCAATTTTTTGCAGTCTTAAACGTCCTTTATTTAACTAAAAGTGGGTTTTTTCTATCCCAAATTTCCAATCCACTTGTTTATTACTTTATTTCATTTCATCACTAAAAATAGTCTAATTACTTGACACTCCTTCTCTACCCAATCTTTCCTTCTAATGGTGGGAGGTTAGTTAAAACTTAAAAGTTAAAAGCTCCAAAAAGACCGCTTCCATCAATCCCCACTAATTCTCACTCCTTAGATCCCCTTTCAAAAGCCTGGTATTCTTATCTACCACTATCTTTAGTTTTTAGTCTCTTAAATTTTTAACTAAAGCAATAAAATATTAATCTTCTTCAATGTGGAGTTCACAAACTTTATAATCTTAGAGGTAAAAGAATGGAAAGATAGAGACTAGCTTTTCTATTAAAATTCTAAGTTACTTCACCAGATCAGTGTCTAGAATGGTGGGATGTGCTTAAATAAGGACATGTGCCTATGGCAGTGCTAAATGGCAAAAGGGTTTTCAGGTGAGTAAGAGGAATAATGAAGAGAGGGAAGTGAGAGAAAATAAAAATAAAAAGGAAAGATGCTGGTAAAGAAGGCTTGGGGTGGAAGCCCTTTGAATGAAACTTTCTGCCATTGCTTGGATTAGAATCAAAGTCAGGGATACTCTTTGATGTTACTGAGACCCTCCAGAGAGAGAAAAGCGAGAGCTAACGTTCACGTCAACCTATCTAAGATAGATTTTCAAACTCCATTTTATTGCTACGAGAGACTGGGCTTCCCAACTCACCCAACTTTGAAAGAACCCTCCCAACTAGATAAAGAAACAAAAAAACATACTGGTTCCACCACCTGTTTTCTGTAAAATTGTAATGGCCAAAACAAAATGTGTAGAAATTCTATCTTTACTTTGGCTCAAAGAGTTTTGAAGATACCTTGTTGGAATTGAGAGTAAGCCATGGCCAAGAGATCAGATTTTGCGCAGAAGCTGTTAGATGACCTCCGGTTGCGGAAGGAGCGCATGTCTGCTGCATCCCACAGCTCAAAGGGTACGAATCCAACGATTGCAGGTGAGCATTTCCTGAATTCTCTGCAATAAACACGCATGGTGGAGCATGCATCAAAGAATTTCAAACGTCCTTCAAGTATCGGATATTACCCTGTCATAAGCATTTTTGTGAATCATGATTCTTAATCAATGAATTCAAGACACATTTTGATGCTAATATATGCTAATGAAAAGCAATTCACACAGTTACACAACATGCAAATGCATTCAATTGTTGTACTGTGTTATTTTAGCACCGACGACAATTGTTTCTTTTCTATCATTCTGGAAGTAGTAATTTTCCCTGCTTGTATCTAAGAAAAAAAAAAAAGGAAAAATAGCAGACAAATTCAGTCTGAAACTTACCTGACAAAACCAGCCACGTGATTCAGCAACAATTCTCTGCTCTTGGAGACTTTAATGGTGGAAGCTAAGGAAGTGCAAAATCTTTGGAATTTTTCTTTTAAGGGCAATCTAGATTTGTCTGGTTTAGGTTATACAGCATATTTGGACCACTCTTACCTTCTTTCAGTCTGATCATCTCTAACTGTGTTTTGGAAACTTTGCATGCAAAAGTAAAACTTAAAGATTAGGAACTGTTTACTTCATAATTCATATAAGAAGAGAAATGAAAGAACTTCTAGATTGACTTTAATTATATTAAATGGGGCAGGGGAGGTAAGAGAGAGAAAGATAGGATAGGTAAAACACAGATTTTCTTATAAATTTGCTTACTCCAGGAACTTTCATCACTTTGATGATGTTAAGAATGTGAACTCTGTATACTGCTAGTGACAGTAGAGCTTTTCAAATTTCTAAGTTGCTCTGTTCCTTTTGTTGCAATGTTTTAGCAGATGCATATGCTTACTCCAAGAGAACCTATAAATCATCCGGGGAACCAAAATCGCTCAAAACTGTAAGTTTCCAATGCTCAAGTAGAAATAATCAGTTAATCCAACAGATAACATCATCAAGGTAAAATGTTTGGCTTCCTGCAGACTAGTTTTAGAGCTGGAAGCACACAAAACAGGCCAAGTGGGGGCAGTAAATCAGTCAACACTGGGCAGGTATCAAGTCAGATTGTTCCTTTTGGGAGAGGCCAGAAGACAGAACAAATGGGAGATCTGTCAATGGCCCTGGCTTTTGCCCTTGAAAATGGAGGAAAACTAAGAACAACAGATTCTTCAGGGAATAGTTCAATATTCAGTTTTCTGCACAACATCAGTAGGAGAAAGATGAATTTTGGGAAGATGGAAAGAAGCAACAGTATAGTACGTAGACATCAATCTTCAAGTAGCCAACTCCCTGCTCTCTCTCATATCCATATCGAAGAAATATCAAGGGGTGCACAAAAGTTGAATCAGATCCTCCGAGCCTGCTCTAATGGCCTCAACTTTGACAGATACTCAATAGAAATTGGACGGGAATTATTGAAAGGAGCAATGGATTTGGAGGAGTCATTAAGGTTGCTTGTAAACCTGCAGGAAGCTTCAGACTACTTGGTAACGCCGCAGAGGAAAAGTCGGATAACATTGCTGGAGGAGGATGAAGATGATGATGAGAGCATTGTCAATATAGCTGATCAGAAGCAATTGGATAGGCCAAGATTTTCTTTTGACAGACCCCCGAGAAATTATGATGACATCCAAGAAGTGGCACGGAATGATCTCAGGATGAGGCTGGCGGCTCTTACCTACGTTTCAGACGTTACTAGCTCCAGGCATGAGAAGAAAGTTCTACCTGCCTCAAATTCACATTCTCACAGGAGATCAGCTAGCTATACTCCAGAACTTAAAACTCACAGTGCATTCTCAGAACAAAATCACTCAAGTTCATTCCACTCCAAACAAGAAAAATCAAGAATTCCAAATGTAATTGCCAAACTGATGGGGCTTGAGGAACTTCCAGGAAATGCAGATTCAAAGGTCACTGTGCAGAAGGAGTCAGGAAAGCAAAAAGTAGAAGGGAAGATCACAAAGAAACCTGCACAGGAAAGTAACAAGAAAGCTGAACAAAGGAAAAAAGACACTGCAAACCTCGTTCCTTCTCATGTAAAACAGAAGTCAATGCTAGCCAGCAAGATTCCATTAGTTCAGGATACTGTTACATCACAAGCAGGAAAAACTGTGACAACTAGAAATGGTAATACAAAGGTTGCAGTTCATGAAAAATTATTACCTCGAAAGGATTTAGAAGACTTAAAACCAGTGACAAGCTCGAGGGCCACCATCAAGATAGACAAACAACAAAGTGAAAACACCCAATTGAACCATAACTCTGGCAGTAGAAAAGAAGTTCAGGAAAGAGAGAGAAAACAGGATATTATAAAGCACAGGGACCAGATGGGCACTGAAAGAAGTGTATCCAGAGAACCAGTTTCCAAGGACGAGATGCAGCAGATGAGGCCATATATGCAGAAAAGATCAGAAGCTGTGCTTACATTGCAAGAAAAACCAGAGTACAGTGAAAGCATGGTCCATAGAGAAAACAGATACAGTAACAAGCTTCTAGGCAACCAACAAAAGCTGCAAAAGAATCATGGATTTCAACAGGTGCACACGCTCCAAAAATCTGAGCTTCAGGAGAAAAGACATCAGATAGAAGATAGAGAACAACAGAGTGCTAAACAGAAATTACAGGGGAGGAAAGAAAAGGGAAATGAACCAATATCCAGTAATTTCTCCAAACCAATGTCTGGTGCAACCAATCTTCCAAAGAAGCAGCCACAAATGAACCAAGCAGCTAGTAGCAGGAAAGGATCCCCTGAACATATTGATGTAACACAATTCAATGGATTGCCAGATGATAGGCACCATGAAACTCATGCCAGAGATAGAAGTTCAACAAACTTGAATTTCAAAATGAAAGATTCAATAAGCAGAAACTTCAGTCAGCATAACACTCGAGCAGATCTAGAATCAGAATTAGCAAAAGCTCGCATCCTGTTTGCTGTGGATGAGAAACCTGTTCAAATTCAAACAACAATGAAGGCAAAAAGTGCAAAAGGGCATAAACTTGAGATCCCTCGAAAGATCAATGAAGTGATGACTAAAAAAGTTGGAAGTGTTTATAATTTGCCAAAGACGCTGAAGCATCACAGTTCCATTTTGCAAGAGGGGAAACAGACAAGGTCGGAGAAACTTGTTATCTCAAGACAAGCAGATCAAATGAATGATGGCAGGTTCGAGGAAGTGGAAGAACAGATCAGGTTATCCAACAAGTCAGTAGAAAACCTGCAACCATCAAGTGTAGCACAAGAGCTGCAGAAAGAAGCTCAGGACAATTCCATTTTCTGCAGTCCCCTAGAAGCTGAATGCCAAGGCCTAAATGAGTCGGAAGCTTTGGCTCCAAAAGACAGTGTAAGATCACCATTACTACATTCATTAAGCAAAACTTCAGAAAACTGTAGTCATTTCATGCTTCTGAGTGCAGCCCAAATAACTCGTTTGATCTTATGCAGTGTGAAAACAAAGTGCAAATGGATACCGAAGTACAGCAAGCTCAAGAACCAGATTTTGGCAGAGCTGAAGAATGTGTGTCTACGAACAGTGCATCTAATTCACTAGATGGTAAGTACAGATTTGCATCACCACTGTCTTTTCTCACATTTTCCATCACAAATCCCAATGTCTTTTTTTTCATTTAACTAAAGAGCATTCAGAGATGAAGTTACACCAACATACACAATTTTGAAATAGGCATAAGTTCCCCCAATCATGTGGAGAATAAACCATAAACAAACAAAAAAAAAATGACTTATCTACTGAGGTTTATTATACCACCCTCTCAGGGAAACCTTAATTTTCTCCTATTCTTTTCTATCAATTAAGACCCCATAGTAACAATGAAACTTATCTATTGAGAGGTTTGTTCATTTTCAGGAACTCATGAAGAGAGCACAGAAATCCCTTACACCCCACAGTCAGAGAATCAAACAACTTATACATCAGATATGCCAGAGCCACTTACAGAGAGTGAAAATCACCTCAAGCAGATATTAATGAAAAGTCAACTATTTATGAACACGGCAGAGGCGCTTTTCAAACTCGACATTCCTATCAGCATTCTTCATGCAAATGGTCAAGACTACCATGATCAAGAGAGCAAGATCATTTTAGATTGTGGCTATGAAGTAATGAAAAGGAAAGGAAGAAGGCAGGAACTAAGTGTGCATCCATTTTTAAAGGTATCCATCACTTCAAAAAAATCAAAATCGTTGGATGACTTGGTCAAGCAAATGTGTAAAGACTTCGATAAGTTGAAGTTATACGGAAGGGATGGGAGAGAAGATTCTCCCTTCGAAGACTATCTCCCGAAAATGCTTGAGGCCGATGTCTACAACAAGGAACCAGACATAAATTGTATGTGGGACTTGGGTTGGAACAACATGATGTTCACATTTGTTGAGAAAGATGAAGTTATAAAGGATGTGGAGAAGTATGTGCTAAATGGACTCCTAGATGAGATTACCAGAGACCTTTGCACTTGCATAACTGTTTCAGCTTAGTTGTTAAAAACCCCCAAAAAAAAATTCTATTTAAGCAGAGTTGGCTTTATATGTTTCTGTTTGTATCAGTGAAACAACTTTTTTCCATAGCTTTTTTTTCCTCACCTGTATAAGGTACCTAAAATTGTAATTCTTATTTGACCAAATTTCAATTGTTTGCATATATGATAAATGATTAAATACAAATATTTTTCTCTCTTTCATATGCAGTTTTATCTATTTCTACACATTTAAATACTTAATTTCTAAATTAACGTTCAAAAAAATATATTATCGTATAAAGAATGCAGATTAAAAAACGATAAGAAAATCATATCAATAGCAAAATTAAGGCAAAATTTGCATTAATCGAAAATGATTAAACGAAATTCCCTGCTTCTTAGATAATGGAACTAGCTAATAACATAAAATTACCTGATCTTGATCTAGTGTTTTGAAGGACGGAACGGAATGAAAGATCACATCCAACGGCGGATAATCATCGAGCACCAGGGTCTCGTGACCGCGAATGTTCGACTCGGAATTGCGAGGATTGATTAATTCTACAGAACATATTTCTTCAATTTTCCGCTGACAGAATCGCGACTGCTGCAAGCGCGAACATAAAAAAATGAAAGATAGGAATTCGAAACCGGTTGTAGTTTCAATTTCGGAACCAAATTACTCGAAAAATGAAAAATTCGAAGTTTTTCCTTCGCTTTCTCGGCGCGGGAAAACCCAGATAGTCACTCTCGCATGGGCCCACTTCGAAGCCCAACAAAGACGATTGACCTACGTGTTTCTAAATTGGGCTGATATTTGGGCCTTTGTATAATACCCAAGAAAAATAACTTTTAATTTAATTTAACCAATTTTTTTCCCAAATTTTGAAATTTTTAAATTGCATGCATTGATATAGTTTATGCTAATGTTAATGTCAATTATGATTGGAATCAACAGGTGAACATGGTCTTAGAAACTAACAAGTTTTGTAGAGACTTTAGTTGAAAATATCTAGATTAGGTGAATTTTTTATTGTACCAAAAGCCACTTTAAGAGAGTTTTTTTTTAATTTATTTTAAAAATAATCTTTAAAAAGAAAACCTTCTCAAATAATTTGATGGATTGGGAGGAGCAAGTAGAAAACTTAATTTTGAAGGTTTAAAAGCTCCCATTCCTATAGTAATATTCAAAGATTGCTTGGCCACCAATTATACCACCTGCTTAAAGTTGGATTCAACTTTTGCACTTTTGTCCCTAACTATCAAATATTCTACATAAATTATGTGAGAAGCCCTTCTTTTTTCCAGTGTGCGCTTTGATTGAATATATGCTTTACTTTCTATTAGTTATGTTCAAAGCTCTTTTTCTTTTCTTCTTCTGTTTTCAAATTTTTTGTGTTGGTAATGTCTTCTATCTATAAAAAGGATTGTTATTTCTTAAGGGAGAAGGAAAAAGAAACTATTTAGATTGTAGCCTCCCTGAAAGACAGGATAGTATTTGTTCAAGGCTTAAAGCATAGCTATTCTAAAGAAAAAGGAAAGCTTAAAGCATGGATGAGAGGCTCGAAATGGAAGACAGATTCACTTAATCTTCCTCTACCTTTTGAATTATTTTGATTTATAATGCAATCCATGGATTTTTAACAAAAAATATGCACCAATTTTAGAAAAGGGCCAAAAGTCAGTGCAATTATTTGATGGAAAACCCTAAAGCTTTTTATCAGTTTGACCATTATTATATTTGAAGATTACCATAATAAACTCCAAAATCAAGTTTTAGAGCACATCAAAAGCGCATAACAGGACTTAATAATCTCATTCCTATTTTTTTTTGTTTGGTATGTATTCATATCATATCTGATTTTTAAGAGTTTATGGCTAATCATCTTCGGCTTATTAACATTTCTGTCCTATGAACTATATATGTGGCGTGAATGACACTTGCACCCTAAACTAAAATTGCGATAATATGTCCCTTAAACTTTCTAAATTCATGACGATATACCTTGTCTCTTGTGTAAGGGATTAACTGTCTTGAATTTGAAAAGTTAAGGAGAATAATTGTTTTGGAATTGAAAATTTATAGGGTAAATTGTTGCGAGTTGAATTTCATGGTACATAATGCTATTGACCCAATAATTATGGGACTAAAAAACCTAATAAACCAATCATGTTCAAGTCAAATTGGGTTTTGTGTAGGTATTTTTTTTCCCCTAATGATAGTTCTTCCACTCACATAACTCAACTCTGAACGTTACTTACCGAATCACTTAAACCAATTGATTTGTTAGCAACCTTAATTCTTTGTAATAAGTCCTTAATACCTTAAACTATTTTAGGTTCTCAATTAAATAAGACTGGATTAGCTAATAGGTAATACGGCTATGAAATTATCTTCAGATCTAACATATTTGATTGTTTCCGACAAAGATAGTAATTGATAATGCATCGGCACGACAAATACGGCGATACAGATGACTCCGATACGGATCAGTTAAGGACCACGAGTGCATCAAATCTAAAGATCCAGCAAGCTGGTACAGTACAGATAATTTAGTACAATTAAAATCCAAAATACTCCACAACGGTTCTGACTTCTGACCAAAATAAGTCATAACGGTCACAATGTAAGGGCATTTACGTCAAATTGTCAAAGTGAAAATTCTCTCGAATAATGAAAACTATCACCTTTCGGTTCGTGTATTAGTGACACGAATAATAAATGTCACTTTCTGCCCCTCGTTTGCTTATAGAAAATACACGTGGCCCCCTTAAACACGTGAAGCTAGTTCCCAAATTTTTATCTCTTCTACTTAAAATTCTTTGCCCACCGAAGTAATCTTTTACGGTTCTACCCTTCGTCCCTTCACTTGGCTCGTTTATTTATCCCTCCAAACAATTTCAAGGTGATCAACTTGCTAACGTGCAAAACAGAGACCGATCTCTTCAGTTATGGCTGTGCAGATAATTCGTTTTTCCTCGACTTTCCTTCTCCTGACTCTCTTACTGGGAGTAAATACAGCAAGTAAGATTATGAATTCCATCTTTCTCAGTTTAATCTGCTTCTGAGATTTATCGTTAAGCAGAATTGTTTTTCCTTCATATTCAACGCTTAATCTAAACTTCTTGCTCTGTTGTTTTTGCTTATTGTTTTCCCAAAAAAGATGCAGTACTTTGTTTTTCATTGTTTATACTTTATGCAGAAGCAGAGTTCTCTTCTCAGCTCTCACTCCCACCCTGGCTCCCTCTGTTTTAGACAATTTATTTGATAATCTTAATTACAGCTGTTACATGACTTATCAGACTTCAAAATTTCAATTTTAATGGCACCGGCCAGTTTATTTTACTCGTAACGGTCTTCAAAGTTCAATCTCCATGAAATTTTGTATTCCCAAAGTTTGAAAAAAAATGCTAATCTATTTTTGGTTCTTGAGGAAATCGAGGGAGAGCGGATAAAAGTCTAATTTACGTCTGTCTTTGCAGAATCCCAATCATTTATAGGTATAAATTATGGCCAAGTTGCCGACAACCTACCGTCACCGGCAGCCACCGCAAAGCTTCTCCAATCCACTGCAATTCAAAAGGTCCGGCTGTACGGTTCCGACCCAGCAATCATCAAAGCGCTAGCAAACACCGGAATCGGCATCGTTATCGGCACCGCTAACGGCGACATCCCCGCCTTAGCCTCAGACCCGAATTTTGCCAAAAACTGGGTTAACGCAAACGTAGTCGCTTATTATCCGTCGAGCAAAATCATACTCATAAACGTTGGCAACGAGGTTGTGATGTCTGGAGATAAAAATTTGATCAATCAGTTGTTGCCAGCCATGCAAAATGTCAAAAGTGCTCTCGATGCAGCGTCGTTGGGAGATAAAGTAAAGGTCTCCACGGTGCATTCAATGTCTTTGTTGCAACAGTCCGAGCCACCATCTGCGGGGCTCTTCGACCCGAGCTTTGCAGACGTTTTGAAGGGACTCTTGGCGTTTAACAATGCTACCGGTTCTCCTTTTGCGGTTAACCCTTACCCTTATTTCGCCTACCGCAGCGATCCAAGGCCTGAAACGCTGGCGTTCTGCTTGTTTCAACCCAATTCCGGGCGTTTCGATGCCAACACGAAAATCAATTACATGAACATGTTCGATGCTCAGGTTGAGTTCCATGTTACTTCAACTGGCTAGCTTGTACTTCAATGTTTAATTTACAAGTTATAACTTAGTGGGGTTTTTTTTTTTTTTTTTTTTTAAATTTTTAAACAGGTGGATTCTGTTCGCTCTGCTTTGAATGCCATGGGGTTTAAGAATGTTGAAATCGTGGTTGCTGAAACAGGGTGGCCGTACAAAGGAGACAGCGACGAAGTAGGACCAAGCATTGAGAATGCTAAGGCCTACAACGGAAACTTGATTGCTCACCTTCGATCAATGGCGGGAACTCCATTGATGCCTGGGAAATCAGTTGACACATATCTCTTTGCTATTTACGATGAAGACTTGAAACCTGGACCATCTTCCGAAAGATCCTTTGGGATTTTCAAGTCTGATCTCACCATGACTTATGACATTGGCCTCTCAAAGAGTAGCCAGGTGAGAAAAGTGCAACTGAGAATCATATCTTCTTTAGAATTGGCAGTTTGTTAATCTTGTTAAAATGTTTTTGTATATAGACTCCATCGGTGACTCCGGCAATGCCAAAGACGCCCGCGACGCCATCAGCGCAGCCAAAGAAGGCGGCGTGGTGTGTGCCGAAGGCTGGAGTTTCAGACGCCCAATTGCAGGCAAGTTTGGATTATGCTTGTGGACAAGGGATCGATTGTAGTCCAATTCAACCTGGTGGGGCTTGTTTTGAACCAAATACATTGGCATCACATGCTGCATATGCCATGAATCTCTTCTACCAATCTTCTGATAGGAGTGCATTGGATTGTGATTTCTCACAAACAGCCATGCTTTCTTCCAACAACCCAAGTAAGTTTAAATATCTTTTAGAGTCTTGCTTTTAATGCTTATAATCATATGGTGGTCTCATTTTGTTAATGTTTCTAATTGACTCTGTTTTTACACTTTACAGGCTATAATGGTTGCACTTACCCCGGTGGGAGTAGCTGAATCGGACAGATAATAAAGGCAATTGGGGCAACTTGTGCTCTTCTTATTCTCATTTAGTGGGTTAAGTTAAGAATCATCATATTTTAAGATGGTAGGAGATTGGCAGCGCCACCATGTGCAAATATATATGCACAAAGTTTTTTTTTTTGGCTCCTTTTATGTAATGGAAGAATTATGCTGCTGTGTGAGTTTGTGATTTGTGTGAAGAATTGTTTATTATGCAAGGCAAAAAGATGAAAAATGTTTGGCCTATTTATCTTAAAATCTAGGAGACCCATGTCGTGTTGTAAATGTGTATATTTAATTAAGACTAAGATTTGATGCAAAATTATGTACTTAATATTTCTTTTATGTATATGTTTTATGTACTTAATATTAGTAGTTCAAAATTGGAGGCAGAGTAGTGTTTACAAATGCATATATCCCAATCCTCTGTTTCCTTTATTCCCAACATCCTTTCTTCCCCATGTTCATTGCCACACAATGAAAAAAATACTAGTTCAGCTGTAGCAATAACTCAGGCTAGAAATGAGAAAAGAAGAAATGAAATTTTTACGAGCAGACACGTGGCAGGCCTTTGACTGATAAATTTTGTTTGCTAAGCTTCATTGCTTCAACTACGTCGTTCAATGAAATAAAACATTGTGAACTGAAAACCGATGAGCTGCGTCAAACTCGGGAGTTTGGTTCAATTTATTTTCAGTTAAAAGATTTTTCATTTCCTAGTAATCCTAACAACCTTGATCCCGTATTAGGTTATACTCTCTCTCGAGGGAAGAAAAGAAAAGACAGAGAGAAACAGAGACAAAGAATAAAACAGAGAAACAGAGAAGGAAGAGAATGGGAACGAGAGAGAGGGAGAGAGATCGAGAGTTACTGATTCCTGTTGCAACAATATCTGAAAATGGAGGCTCCAAGCCCTCCGTCCCTATTCCTTCTCCTACCATTTCCACCTCCCATGGCCGCGAGGTGCCCATTTTCATTTCCTTCTAAATTCGTAGATTAGTTTCAAAATATGCATTAATTGTCAAAACCATGCAATGATATTGATTTTGATTTAATTTATATATACTACTCTGTTTAGTCCTATTTAGATCCACTAGAAAATGCTAAACAATAAACATAAGCCAACCCCAAAAGTCCTCTTGTCATCATTCATGATTTTCTTTTGTATATCAGCCAGAAAACTCTCAAAGATAGCTTCGTTTTTCATGACTAGTGTTTTCTTTTTGTATTCTGGCTTAGGCACTTCTAAAAGTAATACGCAGCTGGGCTTCCAAAAAGTTTATGACAGGATGGTAAGTCCTTTTTATCTCAAACGATGCATAATTGCTACTTTTGCTGTCTTCATGGCATCAGATTCAGAACTTTTCATGTCGTTCGTTATACTTGCAATGATATTGAAAGTTAACAGGGCTTTTTTTTTTTAAATAATTTTTTTATGACCCTAAGGATCGATACGGAACATTATGTATATACAATTGAGAATTCTTTAGATTGTCTTGTGATGAAATGTGATATTATTTGCAGTGTCATACTTCTTCCAATGGCCATTACATTCTATGTTACTTGGGGTTTTGTTCATTTCGTGGATGGTTTCTTCTCCCCAATCTATGATCAGCTAGGCATCAATGTTTTTGGTAAGCTCATTTTCTTGCCTTTCCTTGGATCCTCCTTTAGCTTTCACTTATGACTTATCTGTTGGTTAACTTCTTCGGCTTCCAAAGCCTTGTTATAGCTAGTATGATATATGAAACCGGATATCTGTTGCATAAGAGAACATTCTTCAAGCTAAACATGATAATACATGGCTAGACTTTTAACTGTTACCTCTTAAGAAGTAGATAATTCAATTCTTGCCTTTTCTTCCTTGGCACTGTTGTTTTAGTATTTGCTGCTTGAATGATTTGGCCAAACATGCAGGTCTAGGATTTGCAACCTCCATCACTTTCATCTTTTTAGTAGGTGTTTTCATGTCATCATGGTGGGGGGCTTCAGTTCTTACCCTTGGCGAATGGTTCATTAAGAAAATGCCACTCGTGAGTTATATTTATGCTGCTTCAAAGCAAATAAGCACTGCAATATCCCCAGGTAAGTCTTTTTCTACATATATTTACTGTTTCTATAGCTTTTCAGGTATTGTAACCCAAATTACATGAAATCACTTTTGCAGATCAGAATTCTAATGCTTTCAAAGAAGTGGCAATTGTAAGGCACCCGCGTATGGGGCAATATATGTTCGGATTCATTACTTCCACAGTTGTTCTTCAGAAGGGTGTTGGTGAAGAGGAACTCTGCTGTGTTTATATTCCCACAAACCATCTCTATCTCGGCGACATATTTCTCTTTAGTTCAAGGGATATTCTGAGGCCTAATCTGTCAGTTCGAGAAGGAATTGGTATTAAATTCAAATCTCAACAAGTTATGACATGAAATATTCATCATATGTTATATGCAATTTGTGTTGATTAATGTTTTGGTCCTTTCTTTTTGGTGCAGAAATTGTTATCTCTGGGGGTATGTCTGTGCCTAAAGTATTGACCACAGTGGATGCACCAGGCCTTCCAGCATCAAGAATTGTCAATTTTGAAGCATCAGTATGAAAATAGATTAACAATAATTAGAGTTCATTTCTGTTTCCTATCAGACTAAGCACATGCTCATTCAAGAAATTTATCATTTTGAGAATGAAGGGAAGAGTTTTGATCTCTGGCACGCAATGGACTTATAAAGAAACTACATAGTTCGACAACTCTCGGTTTAACCCAAGGGGGGAAATATCCTTTTGAGTAGAAGTATTTATATATACATATAGGTGCAAATGGATGGTAGTTTTCAGTTATTTGTTCATATTAGAGTTCATTTCCTTCCTCTGTCACAGTACTAAATATGAATGTCTCCTTTTGGCTACGTCTACTTAAGATTAATTGCAATATTCTAAATGTTCATATGTCTAAAACCGTTTATAATTGCTGGCTTGAGAATAACAGAGGAATGAGAATAAAAAAAAAGGTAAAAAAAGACGCTCCTTGATGAGAATTATTGTTGCTTTCTATCTATAGTTGATGAACTAATGAGTAAAACAACAAGATGGCATTCAGAAATAGATAGCAAAAGACTAAACCGTTTATGAAAGCTAGTTTTAAGTTATTGCCAAGTTGGAACTTGTCACTTTGAATGAAACATCCCAGAACAATATGACACCAATCTATGATCACAATTCACAAAGATTGACATTTTTTAAAACTGTTCAGTCCTATGAACTCTAACCGTTCACAAACAATGATGTTTTACATCACTTTACTAGTCGAGAGCAATCAGTCACACAAGTTAGATGTAGTGACTGAACATTGAGAATATGTTTTGTATTCTATCCTATTGGAACGGCAAGCGTTTCAACAATTCCGTTGTCGTCCAGTGGCTAGGATACCTGGCTTTCACCCAGGAGACCCGGGTTCGATCCCCGGCAACGGAAATGTATTAATCATTGCTTTGATCTTGTTCCTTTTTGTTTCTTTTCCCCCTCATTTTCAGGTTTCAATTCATTATGCACAATGATTGAAAGAAGTGTGATTCCATGTGCCTGCTGCTGCTACCTCGTTTGGCCAAAAGAAACTGTTTAAGATACTTTATGCTTATTTCCTTAGTTGCATTTGAAACCAAAATGAAGTACTTAGTTGTCTCGCTTAAGATGGTACCAGCGAAACTTCCCAAGAACTCAGGTTGAAATTTCTTCTGCTGAATCAAATCAATCGAGCCAAAACAGTCCACTTACCTTCGATGCAGGGTACCAACCCCGTTTTGTATTTTTCCGTTTCCAGTTATGTTTTTCAATGATAATAACAAAATTCCGTTGTCGTCCAGTGGCTAGGATACCTGGCTTTCACCCAGGAGACCCGGGTTCGATCCCCGGCAACGGAATAATAAATTCTGTTTTTTATCTGTGCCAATTTTTTATTAGTACACTAAAAGTAAAATATTACTATTCAGTTTGGGCTGTGGGCTGATGGCGATGAGTCCAATCTCGCACGCCGTCGTTTTAAACGGTTTTAATTTAAAGCGGTCGTAGTCACAGTTTTGTAATTTAGTTAGCGGTTTCTTGGGCCCATCGGAAATAGCAGCCCACGGAATTCAACCCTCAAAAGTCACAATCAAGGAAAGCCGTTAGACCGGACCCAGGCTCAGTGACCGGATTTTCTGATCCGTATCAACTATCAATTGAGAAGGAGATGCCCTTTCGGCCCTCTCTTCTCTACCACGTAGCATTTTTACCTTTCTAGTCACGTGACTCTCTAAACCTCGCCATAGCTTTGCCATTGTATTTGCCAACTTCTACTTTTCTGCTCCTTTTTTTCCTTTTTCCTTAATCATCGCCATCTGAATTTCTTTCTGTATCTTCTCCAAGTTTCTTTTATATTTTTTTCATCAGAGATTGTTCCAGCTTCTTTAAAATATAAACTGAGATGGCTTCGAAGACTTTAATCTGCGACGCCGAACCATGGAAGGACTTGAAGGTAAATATTTCTGGCCAACTTTGTTGTTAAAATAGCAAGAAATCGATGTATTGAACACGAATTCGGTTTGGAATTTTGCAGGCTCATGTCGAGGATATTAAGAAAACTCATCTTCGTGATTTGATGAACGATCAAGAGCGATGCCAATCGATGATGGTGTAAGATTTTCCGTTGAATTCTCTCGTCATTTTTCTGTTTCAAATTTACATGAAGCATAGTGAAAAGTAATAATGATATGTTTGATTGTATATATTTTTCCTACAGTGAGTTTGATGGAATGCTTTTGGACTATTCAAGGCAACGCGCCACCCTTGCCACCATGGATAAACTCTATAAACTAGCAGAGGTGAATTTTGATTAATTCTGGTTTTTGAAATTATGGAATTCAATCGTAATAATTTTGGATTATATTGAAGAAATCCTTTCACATTTCAGGGAGCTTCTCTCAAAAATAAAATTAACCGAATGTACAGCGGCGAGCATGTAAGTTCACTTTTCTTCAAGCCTTATTTAAAATGGTTTTGATGCTTTGATGCAAAAGTAAAATTTAGTGAGACCTCGGTTGCTGAGGATAATTGCTGACTTACATTTAATGCTTCTCTTTTCTGTATGTGATTTTGTGTTGTCATTTGCTGGAACCTTTCAGATAAATAGCACTGAGAATAGGTCAGTGCTTCATGTTGCTCTCCGAGCACCAAGGGATGCTGTTATATGCAGTGATGGAAAGAATGTGGTGCCTGATGTTTGGAATGTTCTTGATAAGATCAAGGATTTTTCTGAGAAAGTTCGCAGTGGCTCCTGGGTAACATATAGCTCTTCTCTTGAACATCAAATTTGAATATTTGTTCTTCAATTGCTGCAAAACATGTAAATCTTTGCAGGTTGGAGCTACTGGAAAACCACTTAAGGATGTTATAGCAATTGGTATTGGTGGCAGTTTCTTAGGTCCTTTATTTGTGCATACTGCTCTCCAAACTGGTATGCCACTAGTGCCTTTTAAGATGACTTGCGTTACCCTGTTACTTGGTCTTTTCACATGCCTCTGCAAAAGAGGAAGTATAGCTGATGATTGTTATTTACTCTTTGACAACTCACAGACCCTGAGGCTGTTGAATCTTCAAAAGGGCGCCAACTGCGTTTGTAAGTACTTGTTTATCACTGCTAAGACTGGCATTGGCATAAGTGACATCAAGTCAAAAGCATTTTGTTTGTGGTGGATTCTCAACTAAATTGCGCGTGTTATTCTAGATGCTTGTCTGAAATTTCACTGTAAAGTGTAATTGTTGCATCCAAAGAAATTGTTGTTTCATTCAGTTATTCTAGACTTCCAATGTAATCTCATGTTTGCATTTGCCACAGCCTTGCAAATGTGGATCCTATTGATGTTGCTAGAAACATTACTGGATTAAACCCTGAAACCACTCTTGGTAAGTACTTTCTGTGGATTCATTAGAAAGTGTGTTGTTTTTCTGTTGTCTAAATTCCTTGTGTTAGCCGAAAAAAAGGAATCCATTTGTGTGCCATTGATTTTTCTGATATCATTTACTTGCTAACTTATCCAGTTGTGGTGGTTTCAAAGACTTTCACTACAGCTGAAACTATGTTGAATGCTCGCACGTTGAGGGAATGGATTTCATCTGCTCTTGGGTTAGTACTATGATAACACAACTTATTTCCTAACAATGTGCATGCAGTGGTAGTTTCAGATTCTGGTACTATTCAGCATAAACATTTTGGAACTATTTCTCAGTAAATTTTAGCAATTCAAATTCAGAGAGATTTATCGTTAAGTAGTGTGCTACACAAACAAAGGATGTTTGCCATCTTGACTCTCTTTCCATAAGAGTATGAATTTTTTTTATCTTGTTCAGAATCATTCTCAATATTCAAGGAATTAATATATAATCTGACAATTTTTCTGGATTGGTAGGGTTTTGGCTTTGTATTGCCTGTTATAACATTTCTGGATATTTTGTAAATTATCTAGATTTTTCTCTTCTTTTTCCTACGTTAATGTGATATGACTATTCTTTGTTATTAAGCCACTGGTGATCCAAAATACTTTTTCAGGCCTTCTGCAGTTGCAAAACACATGGTGGCTGTTAGTACTAATCTAACGGTAATAATTATCTCTTTCATCTCCTGAATTTGAGTAAATAAGCATATTCGTGCTACTAAGTACATATTGAATCATTTCTTTTGAGTTTGATGCAGCAAATCAACTGTTTCTAGTGTGCTTAGAATAGAGTTCCCTGCTTATGTTGATATATTGAAATTATTTTCCTCTTTTTTTGCTTCAAATATATGGCCTTTTGTCTTGATTCTGACTTCAATTTTCATGCTTCATAGCTTTGTATTTATCCCTCTTCTCCCTCAACTTCTAAAGGGCTTATAAATTGGGTTCATATGACATATGATGCACTTGTATTGATCTTATGCAGCTTGTTGAAAAGTTTGGCATTGATCCTAACAATGCATTTGCATTCTGGGATTGGGTTGGTGGCCGTTACAGTGGTAAGCTCTTATTCTCTGTCCCTTGGCTTATGGTCCTTTAATTTCTGTTGGGGATTGAGGCCTTTTCTAGTTGAATCATGGAAGATAATTAACCATGAATAAATTGCCATCTGCAGTTTGCAGTGCCGTTGGAGTGTTGCCTTTATCTCTGCAGTATGGCTTCCCAACAGTAGAAAAGTATGGTAGTTTATGATATAAACTATATGGCTTTCACTTTTCATTGGTTCTTTTGACAATAATTGTTCATCTATCTTCTTCATTTTGGCGTCATTTTAAGGCATACTTGAATAAATTTTCTATTTGTTACTTGAAGGTTCTTAATTAAGTTTTCTATTTGTTACCTGAAGGTTCTTAAAGGGGGCTTCAAGTATCGATCAGCATTTCCAGTCAGCCCCTTTTGAGAAGAATATACCTGTAAGTGCCTTATATCATCAACTTCTACTGCAATGGTGGTTTTTTTAACTTATTAGGTTAGCATAGAATTATCTACCATCAGTATTATGGGCTTAAATTTGTCTAGAATCTAAGAATACTGGAATCACAATATGGTTCTTATAAATGATGGATGGATTTATCCAGTTAAACCTACTTACCAGGTGCTATGTGTTATTAAGCACAGGTGAGACTGTTTTCGCTAACATAGGTTTGGTCCATTATTCAAGTTCTTTCCTGATTTGTATCATGGTATGCTTAATGATTACTTGATTGCGTGTATGCTAACATTCTTTGGATGCTTCAGGTACTTTTGGGTTTGCTCAGCGTATGGAATGTTTCATTTCTTGGATATCCGGCAAGAGTGAGTATTTCTGCTTCAAACTTTAGTTAACCTTGTCATTTTTGGTCGTTCTTCTTCTTCTTTCTTTTTAAATTATTGAAAAAGCCATCATATAATTCTTTTAAATGTGTATCAGGCCATTTTACCTTACTCCCAGGCTCTCGAGAAATTTGCTCCACATATTCAGCAGGTATGTCTACTGGACCTCCTTTCATTATATGCTTTTTATCAGGCTGCACTTATGTGTATGTCTGTATGGTGGGGGTGGGGTTTGAGTTTGTATTCGTAAGTCTTGTATCTTGCTAAATTTACTTCAATTCAGGTCAGCATGGAGAGTAATGGCAAGGGGGTGTCAATTGATGGTGTTCCGCTTCCATATGAGGCTGGTGAGATTGATTTTGGTGAACCTGGAACAAATGGCCAGCACAGCTTTTATCAACTAATTCACCAGGTCAACTGTCCGCTGTGTTTTCATATTATAGAAAAATATTACGCAATCTTGTTGCATATAACATGTTGGACCACCTTGAAATCTTAAGGTGCTAGTATAATAATATGTCAGAGCCTGGTCCTGGGAGAGCTATGGATCTGCCAATAGGCAATTATAATCTGGACGTTTTTGAATGAATTGAATAGACTAGAAAGCTTTCTATAAACTGGGCCAGAATGGGATATTATATTTACTAATTACCATGAAAATAATAGCATAATTACAAAAATGAAAATGCGCTTGGAGAACTTTAAGTGGTTGAATAAAAGCTGTTTTTCAATTTTACATTCTCCACATGGGTCCCAACTCTTGAGATTTGAATGAGTCTTGATTTCACATATCTTTGTCGCTAGCTTTGATTGAAGGAAAGTTTCATTTACTGCTCTACCTCAATGACTTTTCATCTGTGTAATACATTTAGCTTTTGGACACCTCAAATTATTGGGCTCAAGTGGTCAGGGGTGGGGTTAGGATGGTTTGTTTATCTTTTGGTATTTGTAGAACCAAGCTCTGTGCTAATCTGTGTAGTGCAAGCTATGAGCATTTTAACCTCTCATCTTGTTATCTTCAGGGACGTGTAATTCCTTGTGATTTTATTGGTATTGTGAAAAGCCAGCAGCCTGTGTACCTTAAAGGTATGATCAAATTGATGTCTGTATCGATTGCTAACTTTTAATAGTTGTGTTGCATTATTAAACTTGATATTTATCATAAATACTATTGGTATTACTATTGGCAGGTGAAGTAGTGAGTAACCATGATGAGCTCATGTCCAACTTTTTTGCACAGCCAGATGCCCTTGCATATGGGAAGGTAGGTTTTATGCTTTCTTAGATATCTGTTTTATGTCTTGTTTTTATAAATGTAAATTCCATTAGGTTGCAAGCAATAGATGATTTAGAATTGTTGCCTAAAATGTGCATCTCTGCTGAAATACATTGATCTACTGCAGACAGCTGAGCAGTTGCTGAAGGAGAATGTTGCAGAGCATCTTATTCCTCATAAGGTGATTTCATTTCAGCTTCTGAATCGCTTTAATTCATTTTATGTTGATTAATGGCCTAATTGTTCTGTTATCTTCTATAGACATTCTCTGGAAATCGGCCTTCTCTCAGTCTACTGCTTCCATCTCTGAATGCTTACAATATCGGGCAGGTGAGTGGTTTCTTCTCTTTAGATTTTATTTAATGAAACATTTTGCTGCTGGCTATTACTGCTGAGGACCTCATTATCATTGATATGCCTCTGCACGATAACTCAATTACTCCCTCATAACATATCTTCAGTCACAAGCACTTGATGAATGCAACGTGTTTCAACTTTCTGATCTAACACTATGGCTTCTTTGGTTACCTCAGCTGTTGGCAAGCTATGAACATAGAATTGCTGTTGAAGGTTTTGTTTGGGGCATTAATTCTTTTGATCAGTGGGGAGTTGAGTTGGGGAAGGTATGTATCACTTAAGACATTCCACTATGTTTTGTAATCATAATCATATTTTTCCTACTTCTAAGACCACATTTGCTGAATTTTTTTTGCAATTTCTTTTAATTTCCCTTCTTAATTGTTTTATTTTTATAATTGCAGTCACTAGCTACTCAAGTCCGAAAGCAGCTTCATGCATCACGTACCAAAGGAGAACCTGTTGAAGGCTTTAATTTCAGTACTACCACATTATTGAAAAAGTATCTAGAGGTAAGACAAATTCATCATTATACTTATCATTATACTTAAGTGGATTAGTTCAAATTGATAATTTTTTATGGTTCTAAAATCGCTAGTAGTTAGAAACCTTCTTCAAGGATAAATATCTCTCCCTCCTTTTATATAAAAAGTGTTGACGTAAACCACATCATATTGTTCGATGGAACAACATTAACAATAATAATTGGGTAATTGTAATTCTCCCAATGAGTCATTAACCAATGATAATCATCGACCCTATGATGTTGTTGCAGTTATAATGGTCTCAATGCTTTCTCGAGGATCATTTTCCCATGTGTTAGAAGTTTCTTTCATTAGTTCTTTTACAATCTTATTAGCAATAAGTATTTCCCACTAATGTGAGACTAAAAAGTTATAACTTGCTTGACAGGCGAGTTCTGATATCCCTGCTGACCCACCCACTCTTCTACCACGGATATAACTTATATAGATGCACGGGCTTTGTCATGCTTGAAATTTTCCCCGCGTTGAAGAAGATTTTGTTCTGTGGTGTATACAGAGAGCCATTGAACTCTTGGCTATACAATGGATTTAATAAATCTACGACGTTTGATGTAGAATATTTACTTGAGGCTACCTATCGCAGTTGAAAAATCTTCTAAAATATAGCTTGAATAAATGCACTTGCCTTGAACATGTGTATTGTCTGGTTCTTGAATTTTTGTTTAATACAGAAGCAGCTAGAAAATTCCCAGCTTTTCAAGAACCATGCCTGAGAAACTGCATGTCGAAAGACGTGTTGGAATGGCTGGAGTTTTCATTTCTTTGATTTAGGATATCCGGTTCTCTTAGCTTTAAGTTCAAGTTTCTATCAGGAACTTTGAGGCTTTAGCAAGTTTCAGTGCCTCCTTTGAGTCTTTTTCACGAACAGATTATGAAAGTAGATTAAAGAAAAAGTCAAGTTGAGAAAGTTTGTAAATGGAGGTAATGGCAAGGCTGTTTGCATGCTGGTTTGCTTTTGATTTTCAATATTTTATTCCATTATATTGAGGTCATTGAAGATTATTGGCTTCTCAGATCTCACTCCCAGTAATTTTGAAGTCAACGGCACGTGGTTTTTCAAGCTCAAAATATTGATTTTTCAATCAACTTTGAGCACAAATCCACTTTATTATAAATTCCATTTCATTCTGGCGTTAATCCTCCCCAAACTTCTCCCTTCTTCAATGCTTCCTCCTCCACCACCAGATGCTCCTTTCCCTTTTCTGGGCATTACTGCTATTTTTCTGCTTTATCTTCTAATCTTTTACCTAGTTAGCCAGGATGACGATTTAGCTGAAGATAACAACAACATACAACCAGCAGCAAAAAAGAGAATCATTCAGGTTTGTCTATAGAAGAGATAGAGCAACTCCCATGGTTTTATTTTCATGTAAATTCCCCGGCAGCCTGCGCTGTCTGCCTGGATGATTTTCAGGTCGGTGAACGGTGTAGGATTGTCCCAATTTGTAGTCATGTATTCCATGCACATTGCATTGATCTTTGGTTGGTAAAAAGACCCACCTGCCCAAACTGCCGTTCCCCATTCAAACATAAAGAAACTTTAGATATTGTATGAATTAGAGTCAATTAGATTTCTTGAAAAGGAATTTCTTCTTGTTATAGGTTTCACTTTATGTTCCTGATTTGTTTGTGGATATAATTTCATAGCACAGCAAATAATGCAAAATATAGTAGTTTTATAGAACATAAGCGAGAGAGCTTAATAACTGCTGCATATATCATTTTGACCCATTAAAGGTTCTTTACATCTCAAAATACCAGCAAGCAAAATGGCAGCAGCTTTGTTCACCATCTATTCGACTAAACTACCCAGCGAACTTAACGTTCTAATACGACGCCTAATCCTAATGCATTCCGTAGTTAAAAGAAGACCCAGAGATTTAAACACCAGTTGACCCAAATCCCCCAGCACCCCTAGCAGTAGAGTCCAAATCATCAACTTCCAAAACATCAGGTGTCATGATCTTCTCAATAATCAACTGCGCGATTCTGTCACCCACTTTCACTTCGAAGTCAACATCGGAATGGTTGAACAGAATAACGCCGAGAGGTCCCCTGTAATCAGCATCGATGACTCCGGCACCCACGTCAATGGAATGCTTCCAAGCCAAACCAGACCTTGGCGCTACACCCAAAATGAAAAACAAAAAAAAAACCCAAATTTTAAACGATCGATCAAACGGGATTAGCATAGAGCTAAGATAAATAAAGTTCAGAGATTTAGATTCATACCAACGCGACCATAAGTTCCTTCTGGTACTGAAATGCTTAAATCAGTCGGAACCAGGGCTTTTCCTCGAGCGGGCACTTTCGTATCCGTTGCACTGTGTCAGAAATAAGAACACCATCAGTTTTAATATAAATCTAAAGGGAATTCCATGACTAATAAAGGGTTTTTTTTCCTATGATTTTCACCTTGAAAGATCGTAGCCAGCAGCGAGAGGGGAGCCTCTTGTGGGCAGCACAGCTTTCTCAGAAAGCTTTTGGACTTTCAAGAGCGAGACCGGGCCTTGAGCAACCTCGTGCACCTCATTTTGGCTGAGTTTTGGGACTTTGGGCGATGGCTCTTTGATTTCAGGGCTGTAGTTAAGCTGATCTGCTTGTGCCATAGTGAGAGATCTCGAGAACGGATGACTCAAACGAAGGGATTTGAAGACTAGCATTCCGAAGGGTTTGCAATTGCTGTTATATAGAAATAAAGCCGGGAAATTCGGTCTCCACGAACTAATGGCGCCAAGTCTTCCCGCCATTTTCCTGTAATGCGGGCCACTCCACTGTGTTACCATTAACTCCCTCTCCCTCGCAGCCGTGCATAAATACTCATGGTCATGGTTGCGGCCTCATCCAATTAAAGCCCAAAACGGTAGACATTGTTTTTGGGCAAATAAAAGCCCAACCGCCCAATCCAATTGGTTTCCCTCTTTTGTATATCTTTTTTGGTGACTTCCCTCTCTTGTATATCTGTTTTTTTTTTTTTGGTTCAAATGTATATCTGCTTTTTAAAACTTTATAGTAACTCGTTTTGCATAGATTACATTTCTTGGGAACATGTCACACCAATCTAGAGGTATATGAATTTTGGGTAACTAAAAAGTTCATTAATGATTTACTATTTACTATTGTTGCAAGTGTTTTACTTATTTACATCTTAAAGAGAGTTTAGGTGAGATTGAAAATCCTTTCTTCTCATTTCAAATTTCTTTTTTATGTGCCAAAAAAAAAATTAACAGAACTAAATTTCAATTAGTTGCATTTCAAGACTGAATAACTTGAGATTTGCAACTTTTCATCATTTTATTATTATTATCATATATTAATAACACTAAATAATTGAACTATTTTTTTTGGTGAAATGATAATTGAACTATTAAGCGTGGGTTTTTAACCACTAAATCAATAGATTCATACTCGTACTCGTATATATGGAGTTTCATCTTTAAACAAAAAATATCGTTCATAATCATTTTATTGTTTAATTCTGCCAAAAAAACATTTTATTGTTTAATAATCCCGTTATAACTAGGGTTACAAAGGTTCGGGAGTAAGTTCACAGTTCACTTGGCGTTGGCGTAATGCACTAATGCTAATGCTTTACCTCGAAACGACGATCCTTCCCGTCGTACAAAACGTCCGCCCTAACATGCGCCTACGTGGCGTATTACGCACCCATTGAACCAATAACAGATAAAACCTTCCTTTTCTTCCCTCACCACAACCTCGCGTGCAAGTCACGGTAAGAATTGTTCAAGAAACGTACTTTTCACGTAGCTTGTGTAGCGCGTAGAGATTATCCCCGGATAATCTTAAGAATCCGTCCAACAGTAACTGTAGTTGGACAACAAATTACCCCCCTACTCACTAACGTAAGCCGTAACCTATCCATCCATAATTTTATCTTTTTACCATTTTTTCATATAATTTATTTTCGTTTTCACCAAACCTATAATTCCCCCATCCCCGCTTCTCATTCAGCCTCTTTTTCTAACCACGCTTAAGCGCGACAAAAACAAAAGCACTTAAAAGAAAAAAAGGGGAAAAAAACAGCAGCAAGGGTTTTCCATTGTCTTTCTGTCTCTCTTTCAACTTTCGCCGATCATCCATGGCTCATAGCTCCGCCTCCAATTCTCGCCACCACCTCACCGTCAACCCTCCTCACCCGATCTCCAAAGGTAATTGACCTCGGTGCTTCCTTTCCCCTCTCCGCTCATTAAGGATAAACGGTTTCTCGCATTCATCTCAGTAAAACCCCAGCTCAGGCTGTTTCCTGCTCCTTTTAGCTCGTTTCGTCTTGTTATTGAAGCATTCATGTAGATTCAGTGGATTTACGCGATTGGTGGGGGTTTTAGAATTGATTTTGCTGCTTCGGAGTTAGGGTTTTTGGTTTACCATTTGGAAATGCCAGGTTCTTTTGTTCATATTTAATGTTTTCTATGGTGTCATTTATGGTGCCGTTTGGTTTCTGAAACGAGAGAAGAGAAATGAGGATAGCTTTGAGCAGGTCGCTAATGCGGCGCACTTTAGTTACCGCACTGAAAAATATATATTTAAAATTATTTTCGATATCAAAGTGAGATTTGATGGTGACATACTGACATTATTCATGTTATTTTTAATTAATTCCACTCGAAAAGTCAATTGCTTGACGTCCTTTTTTGATTTCATTTCTTGCACAATTTTTGTTACATGTTCATAGCGTTCAACTACTTTTGCTAAGATTTATATGATTAATCGAATAGAAACTTGCGTCATTTTGTATTCCATGATCAATGAGAACTTAACTTTCTACTGTATAATGATGTTTTTTATTTATATTTTTTCATTTTATCAGCTGGTTCGTGAATTGTTTTGATTTTGCATCTCTTTAATATATGTTTAGTTTTCTTTAGGCACAATCCGTTGCTACATTTGAAAGTTAAATGAAACTTTGCAAATGATCATTTTTCAATCTACCCCTAATGCTTCTGTATCCATGATACTTTTTCCCCTTATTCAATGTTCAATCACTGTGGCAGTTTAAGGAGGGATGTGTTTTGACATAATTCATATCTTACATCTGTATATTGTATTTGTTGTGCATTATCAATGAATGTGACTTTAAGCTTTTACATTTCAAAATTTGGCTTCTGATATGTGGCATGTCTAATTGGTCCTTCTGTTTGATTTATGCAGATGTTCAAGGATCTGACAACCCTATTCCGCTTTCACCGCAGTGGCTTCTGCCAAAGCCAGGGGAGAATAAGCCTGGAATAGGAACCATGGTATGTTGTTGTTATTATTATAATTGATGTTGTTTTGGCCATATAATTCTTTTATTTGACCTTTTTGTCTTCCTATTTGTTTGTTATTTGGGGTTTATGTTGTTTGAATGTGTCTTTTATCTCTCTATCAACCTACCTTTCTCATCTAAAAATTATTAGATTTATATTTAATGCTCTTACTATCGTTGAAGTGCTCTTTTTTTCACCTATATTTAATGACTTATACAGGAAAGTCATCCTGCCCCTTATCTAGCCCATGGCAGTCGCTCTGATGTCGTTAAGCCATCTGGAAATGGTGAGGAGATGCATGATGCCCTGAAGAAGAAGGATGTTTTCAGGCCATCTTTACTTGATATGGAAACGGGTCGCCGAGACCGCTGGCGCGATGAAGAACGTGACACCCATTCATCTGCGCGCAAAGATCACTGGAGGGATGGAGATAAAGAGCTCAGTGATACCCGCAGGATGGATCGATGGGCAGATAACTTGCCTTCGAGACACTATGGAGAAGCACGACGTGCTCCATCTGAGCGGTGGACTGATTCAGGTAACCGGGACTCGAATCACGATCAGCGGCGTGAGAGCAAATGGAATACACGCTGGGGACCTGATGATAAAGACACTGAGGGCTCGCGTGACAAGTGGACAGACTCTGGCAGAGATGGTGACATGCCTCTTGATAAAGGTTTGTCTCATCTCTCCAGTCATGGGAAGGATGAGAGGGAGGGGGATCACTATCGGCCTTGGAGGTCCGCCTCTTCTCAAAGTCGAGGAAGGGGAGAGCCTCCTCATCACCAAACACTAACTCCAAGCAAGCAGGTTCCCACATTTTCGTATGGACGTGGACGTGGAGAAAACCACTCTTCAACATTTTCTGCTGGACGTGGAAGGGGAAGTTCTGGTGGAAACTCAGTGGCTAGTATTACTTCTCATCGTCAACCACTGGGAAACATATCAGATAAGAGTGAAATTGGCCATGGAGAGCCGTCCCCTCTAAGATATAGTAGAACAAAATTGCTTGACGTATATAGGAGGACTGACATGAGAAGTTATCAAAAGCTCATAGAAGAGCTTGTACAAGTTCCTTCTCTTGCACAGGATGAACCATTGGAACCTCTAGCTCTTTGTGCTCCTAGTTCTGACGAAATGGTAATTTCATTCTAATAGATTATGATGGTGAGCTTTGATTTAGGCTCTCTTGTTAATTTTATTGCCTTGCTGGATAGGTTGTTCTGAAGGGAATTGACAAGGGGGACATAACAAGTAGTGGTGCTCCCCAGATGCCTAAAGATGGATCCACTGGTCGGAACCCAACAGAGTTTCCTCATTCAAGACGAAACAGGATTGGTATTATACCATTTCAAGAATTATTACTGGTTTATATCTGTGCTTTATTCTGAGGCAGTGTCTAATATGTTTCGGAATTGGTTTACACAGGCAGTAGAGAAGATTTACCACCCACTCTTGATGATTCTAAAGATGGAAGTGCTGATATTCCAAAGAGCAATTATTCAAATTACTTAGATGGTTCACCACTTGAGAAGCATAAGGGATATCCAGATGGCAAATTTAAATCTGAAGGTATAACCACAGAAACTGTATTATTTTCTTGCATGCACAAATTGTTTTAATTGACATAAAAAGCATTTGGTAATTGATTTCCTTAAATTATATTGGATATTAGTTCATTTATACTCTATTCGTTTATATATTTGCAGCTGTGGATGATAGTGGTCCTCATAGAAAGGCTGATGAGGTGCCCATAAGTAGGGAACCTAGTTCACAATTGACTAACTCCACTAACCCTGGCACCATTTGGCGAGCCCCTTCTATGGTAGAAAGATCACATACACATGATTGGAAGGAGATGTCGAATGATGTCAGGTCGAGAAACCCTGATATGAGTTGGTCACAACCACAGAAAGATACGATTAACCAACGTGAAAGTAATGTGATGAATGCATCCTTTGCCAGAGATGAAGCAAATTGGCCAACTAGTCAGGATCCAATTCTTAAGAGGCAGATGTCTGGAGTTTTGGAAAGGGAACACGAACCTAGGAAGTTGCCTGCTCCAGAGGACCTTCTCCTTTACTACAAAGATCCTCAAGGTGAAATTCAGGGCCCCTTTTCTGGTATTGACATTATAGGCTGGTTTGAGGCAGGATATTTCGGGATAGATTTGAAAGTCCGGCTTGCAAGTGCACCCAAGGACTCGCCGTTTTCCTTACTTGGTGATGCGATGCCCCACTTACGAGCTAAAGCACGACCACCACCTGGATTTAGTGTGCCAAAACAGGGTGAACCCTCAGATGTGTCAAGCAGGCCAAATTTTAGTAGCTTTGGGAAAGTTCATGCTGGTGCAAGTGAGGTTGATATGATCAGAAATGAGCCAAGACCTATACATGGTTCCACAACAGAAGCTGAAAACAGGTTTTTGGAGTCGCTCATGTCTAATACCATGAGCAATCCCTCTCAAGGTTAGGGTTTTACATATAGATGCATTTTTATTTATTAATTTATTTCGTATATTTTGCTTTTAGGTAGATTATTGTGGTATTTTCATCTATAAGCCCCCACCCACAAGAAGTTTTTTTCAACTTTTCTTTCAGTAATTTTTAACAGGAGGCAGCTTAACATGTCTCCTATGGTCTTATTTTAGGACTGCAAGGCTATGTTGCAAATAATTCTAGTAGCATTCCAGCACCGGGAGTAGAAAGTGGAAGTGATCTCTATCTCTTGGCCAAGAAAATGACACTTGAACGGCAGAGGTCATTACCCAAACCCTATCCTTATTGGCCAGGCAGAGATGCTGCGGCTATGGTTTCAAAGTCGGAGATCATCCCTGAATCACCCGCACCTCATACTAAGATCCTAACATCATTGACTGACAACACTCTTCAGCCACCTCATTCACAAGGTGCTGATTTCATGTCAATCCTCCAAGGTTTATCTGACAGGTCTGCTCCTGGAGCGAATAATAGTGGTGGTGCTGGTGGTTGGTCAAATTTCCCTGCCCAGGGTGCAGTGGATCCACTTCAAGATAAGATTGAGTTACATCATGCTCAAAATTTTCCTACCCAAGCTCCATTCGGGATCCAACAACAGAGGCTGCAAACACCAACCCCGCCTTCCTTGACAAGTTTGCTCGGTCAAACTATGGACAACCCATCTAGTATTTTAACACCAGATAAGTTAATCACCTCAGGTTTATCTCAGGACACCCAACTGCTAAATATGTTGCAGCAGCAGTATCTGATGCAGCAACTACAACCCCAGGCAACAGTACCAACACAACAGATGTTATTGCTGGAGAAGATAATGTTGCTTAAGCAGCAACAGAAACAGGAGGAACAGCAACAGTTATTACGGCAACAACAATTGCTTTCACAGGTTTTACAAGAGCATCACTCCCAGCAGCGTTTTGGGGAGCCCTCTTATGGACACTTACAGGCTGCTAAAATGACAGCAGGGAATGCATCTCTGGATCCAAATCGGCTTCAGTCATCACAAGATATGCTTCAGATTGGCTCACAGATAAAACTCCCAGGCAGCCAAGATGAACATGCCAATAACTTCATGAATATCCCTCCACAAGTCACGAAGGACATTGGTTATGCCGTCAGTTCTGAATCCTCTCTGCCTTTTCCACACCAGATGTTTGGTAGTATCAATCGTCAGAAGAGCTGGGGAACTAATGCCCCAGAACATATTAATGACATGCAACAGTTTTTGCCAGCGGCAACTAGTGCTGGAAGCTCTCTGTCATCTGAAGCGATGAACTTATCCTCCCAGGAGGCTTCTCTTGTGCAAGAGCCCCTCGTTGCTTCTGACTTCCATGCTATTAAACCTGAGCAGCCACTGGATGATGCTCAGAAGATTGATGAAATTGTACCAATCACAACCCCAACAGATGGTGCAAATTCTGCAACCCTGGAGCAACATGGAATTGCTGACGCTACAACCTGTAACATTGATAGTCCCATTAATGATGGTGTTCAACCTAGTGGAGCTATTGATGAACAAGTTGAAATAGAAAGAACCAATGATCAACCTCCCGTGGCAAGAGAAGTCAAGAATGTTGAACCTCGTGAAGTTAAAAAAGCTTCGGAAAAGAAGTCCAGAAAGCAAAAATCTAGTAAGTCTCAAGCTTCTGACCAGGCAAAAGGAGTTGCAAAGGCTTCCTCTTCAGTGCAGTCGAAACCATCTGAAACTGAAGAGCCAGCTGTTGGTGACCCAGCTGGAGATAACCTTTATGGAACATCTCCAGGAAAGAGGGAAGATAATAAATCCAAAGTTGCCCCCAGCAATGCAGCAATGCAGGAAGAATCTGGACTTTCTGGCTCATTCCCAGTGCCAACCACGCCTGCACAACGTGCTTGGAAGCCTGCTCCTGGTTTCAAGCCAAAGTCATTATTGGAAATACAACTGGAAGAACAGAGGAAGGCGCAAACTGAAATAGTAGTATCAGAGATTAGTTCTTCTGTGAACTCCATGAGTTTGACTCCTTGGGCTGGCGTTGTGGCTAGTGTGGAACCCAAAGTTTCTAAAGAAAGTCAAAGAGAGGCAGTTATTGTTGAGTCAGCTATCGGGAAGCCTGAAAGTTCTGCAAATCTAAAGAGTAAAAAGAGCCCATTACATGATCTGTTGGCAGAAGAAGTTCTTGCAAAATCGAGCGAAAGAGATGCCGATATTCCTGATAGTATTTCTGCTCATGTTACCACCACAAATGTGGAGCATGTTGATGATGATAACTTTATTGAGGCTAAAGAAACCAAGAAGAGTCGGAAAAAGTCTGCCAAAGCAAAGGGCACGGCAGCCAAAGTGCCAGTTCCCATTACTCCTGATGTGCCTGTTAGTGCAAGTCCTGTTGAGAAAGGCAAAAGTTCTCGCCCAGCACAACAGGAGAAGGAAGTATTGCCTTCAATACCATCAGGTCCCTCATTGGGAGATTTTGTTCCTTGGAAAGGGGAGCAAGTAAATGCATCTGCTGCTCCAGCTTGGTCTGCTGAATCTAAGAAAATTCCTAAACCCACATCACTAAGGGACATCCAGAAGGAGCAGCAAAAGAAGAATCCCTCTGTCCAGGCTGTGAATCCAATACCAACTCCTCAGAAATCCCAGCCAACTCAATCTACTCATAGTGCAGGTTCATCATGGTCCATCAATGCATCTTCACCGTTGAAGGCTGCATCTCCCATCCAGATTAATTCACATGCATCTCAGTCAAAGCATAAAGGAGACGATGACCTATTCTGGGGTCCTATTGATCAGACAAAGCAAGACACAAAGCAGTAAGTTCTCTTTACCTACACGCGTGCACTAATTATTTCTTTAATGTCTTGCAGTATTGTTTTATGTTAATAGAATAGATTGGAAAGTTTGCTACACCTTGTTTTATCTTAGTATTGTTAAAATCCATGTTACTTTATATAAACCTGCACCCAGCTAAGTATAGTAGCAGAGAGTGATATTAATTGCAATAAAAAGGAAATTTGAGATTTTGACTTGAACTTGAAAATGGTTGTCCCAAATTTTAGACTCAATATGGAAATTCTCTTAGCCATATTTGTCCTACTGAAAGCCAGACTTGTCATGCATCCTTGCAAACAGAGAATTGAACTTTTATCCTTGCTGACTATACATTTTAGAGATTTTTTTTCTGGTCAATGCATTTATGAGATTCAGTTACAATTATCATATAGAGTTATAATGTTTATTATAATTTGTTGTAAACAGAGCTGATTTCCCTCTCCTGGCAAATGCGGGCAGTTGGGGAACTAAAAATACTCCTGTTAAAGTAGCAAGTGGGTCATTAAGCAGACAGAAGTCGGTGGGTGGTAGACCTATGGAGCGTACTCTCTCATCCTCTCCTGCCTCTGCTCAATCTTCCCTTAAAGGGAAAAGGGATACATTGACCAAGCATTCTGGTAAGTCATCCTAAGATTGAGTAATGGTATTTAAATATAAGTGTGTTGCTTTTAACTACTTGATGTAAACTTATTTTACATTATATGCATTTGACTCTTATGCAGAGGCCATGGATTTCAGAGATTGGTGCGAGAATGAGTGCATCAGGCTTATTGGGACAAAAGGTATAGTGTATTGCTTTTAAATTATAAAATTCTAGGTAGAAGACTATTATTATGTTAGTATATGCTGTTTTCCTTTTGTTTTGATTCAAAGCATGTAATTTTTTTGGATGTAACTCTTTTTATTCTCACCCTAACAAGATGTCCTAATTATTGTTCTTCCTATTTTTAGTTCTGTGAAACTAACATTCTAGTCTTCTAGTTAGAAGAGCTAGTTGAGTGCTTTGTGGATTTGGGCATTTTTTAATAATACTTTTGAGTTTTGACATTTATCCTTTCTCGTTGCTAGATACAAGCTTCTTGGAATTTTGTTTGAAGCAATCTCGATCAGAGGCTGAAATACTTCTGGTAGAGAACCTTGGACAATTTGATCCTAACCATGAGTTCATTGAAAAATTTCTCAACTATAAGGAGTTGTTACCAACTGACGTACTGGAGATCGCCTTTCAAAGTCGAAATGATCCAAAGTTCACAGAGGTAGCTACCGGCAATGTCAATTCGGGCAATAACTTTGCTGGTGACTTTGACCAAGATTTCGCAGCTGGCCAGGACGGGTCTTCAAAGGCTGGAGGCAAGAAGAAAGGGAAGAAAGGAAAGAAGGTGAGCCCTGCTGTTTTGGGATTTAATGTTGTGAGCAACAGGATCATGATGGGTGAGATTCAGACAGTAGAAGATTGATAACTTTTAGAGATCGTAGCGGTTAAGATTTAGAGAGAAACTAGGAGATTTTTGGCAGGTTGGTGTAAATACATTTTGCTTTACTGTTTGTAAATTTTTTTTCGGTTAGGAGTTTTTTTGTCCCTCCTCCTTATAGAGCAACAGCAGCAGCAGTATTTGAATCTGCTCATGCGATTTTGTGAATTACTAACATTAATTGCGGTAAAGCTACTTCTTTTCAATTAGAGAGCTTCATTATAAGCAGTCTAACTTCGATAACAGAAGAAGCTTATGTGCTCTTTACATGTAGTAGTATTTCGATGTATTTCTTCAATAATTAGTTAATGAATCTATAAATTTCATGAAAGAATGGAAGACATAAAATACATATTTATGATTTATCACATACTTAGAAAAAGGATTTTATTACTCATATGGATTGGAGGCCACTTTTCTTCCTCCAATATTCCTAAGTACTATGTGTACTTGTCCGAAATATGACGACTAAAAGGGACCTTGCTGGAATTGAAAAACTCATCAATCTTTACAGTTTGCATATCATATATAGAGAACTTCATCTCAAAAAGATGTCAGTTTCCACTGAGTCGTTTTCGAATGGTGGAAGAGGAAAAATTGGACACCATCAAACTCTTTTGTTGGGACAGAAGCCATCTCCTATGAAATTGAAGCCCAGAATGAGAGATTTGTAATGCGAAATTCAAGTTGCAAGTTGGTTTCCTCTTGCAGCTGTGTCCTTATTTATACCAGCTTGTTTTAAAGAAGTCTTTCTCCCTTGACTGGTATTCTCGTTCTGTAAATGAGAAACATATAATTGTCATAATCGAAATAAAAGAATGAATTGATGGAGAACTGTCAACATGGCATTAAGTAGAAGGATCGATTAAGCTGATTTGACTATCTTCTACTAGGAATAGGATATACAGCGAACATTCAAAGCTCTTTATTAGATTCTCCATCTAACATAACTTTAAAACGTAGTATAAATTAATTAATTTCCATAGAATTAGGATAAATCTTAGATTTTGTAAGTTACCAGGAAAGGTTACTTAAACCTGAAGTGAACAAAAAAAGACAAGCAACCTAAATCATTAAAAAATGCAAAAGAAGTTGGAACACCTGCAAACGGTTTCATAAAGAAAGATTAAAATAAACCACCGCCACTGAGTTAACTGCAGGATCCTAATACTTTATTCAGTTCAGAACAGTGCAATCATATTCTACAAACAAATCTTCAGAGTTCAAACTTGTGGAGAAAAAACTTATGAAGTTTAAAGAAAGAGTCTAAAACAGAACTAAAAAGGAAAAATGAAAAACACCCACAGAGGCCACAGCCATAAGTATGCAGAAGAAGAATCCAGGCAACACAAACTTTCTAATCTAATCTTTATTCCAATCACTTTCAAATGCTAGGGGCATATCAATATCATATAAAAAAGATAGACATAAAAAGAAGAAAAAAAGAAAAAAAATGAATCAGACCTGTGATTGAGCTGGGGGCGGATCAAAATAAAGGGATCGCATAGAGAATTTAGCAATCTCAGATACAGCAGTATCTCGAACTCCAGGAACATCACTTGATAAATATTCATAAGCAGCCTCAAAAGCTTCAAGCCAAAACTTTGGCAACCGAACGTTGGCGCTATGCGTATAAATATCCCACATCTTCCTCACCACCTTCTCTCTTTCTTCCAATTCCTATAATAGACCGAACAGTCAAACCCAAATCAACAAACCAAAAATGGAAACAACAAAATCAAATAAAAAAAAAACTGAATTGCTTACAAGAACATCGAGATCGTCATGAATAGTGAAGTCAGAGTCATCAGAAAGTCTAGTAAGATCACCAGAAGACCATTTAAGAGAAACAGAGCCAGTAAACATAGACCAGAAAGCAAGTAAGAGAATTGCAGCCAAAACCCAGATTTTATATCCACTTTTCCCAAAGAAACCAGTAACTCCAGAGCTATCTTTCTTCACAGTTACTGTCGTTTGCTGCTGTGAAGGGATTGAAATCGAATAAGTTGCCGCCGGTGAATCTTGGTCCTTCATTTTTTTAAGCTCTCTCAAGTCTCAGCCACAAATTTCCTGAAGTGTTCACTGTTTTGGGTTAGACTGTTAGAGAGAAGAATTTAGTATTATTGGAGAGAGTGGAATGGAAGAGAGAGCAGAAAAAGTAGGTGAAGTGTCATAAAGACTGGTTATTATGGTAGTAATTAACATTAACATGAAAATATAAACCAATAGCCAAGCATGGTTTTGGATTTTTTAAGCAACTTACCGACGCGACGCTGTTTTCATATGGTGTGGGTCCGACAACGCGCCGTGGCATTACGACTTTAAGGTTTGAACTCTTACTATACGCATTGACCACCGCGTTTTCCTAAAGTTGACTTTTACATAGCGACGGTGCTAAGTGCTAACTACTCAGTTCAATTATGGATTTTTTAGGCTAAAACATGATTAGTATAAATGGTTCCCATTCGGCTTCATTACATTTGAATTAGAAGGGAAAGACAGAAAGAGTAACGTTGAACATTGTCTGTTGTGAAGTAGCCTTTGATCCGTTAAGACAATGATAGAAGACAATGGAATCCCTTGTTTTATTTTTTTAATAACAACGAGCTAATAGCACAAAGGAGAGAAGGGAAAAAGCCAATTCTCCTTCTTAGGAAAGAGTAAGACGATTACAGCAGGAAGAGGGAATGGGGGAGTCTTTTTACAATTTACAGCATAAAAATAAAATAATAAAATGCTACTAGCATTCACTTGTTTCAGTATTGGCTGTTAATGATATTCAAAAAAAAGTATTGGCTGTTAATGTTTGCCAAGCCAAACCTAAAGGCTAAAAATTAAAATGATTGAAAGATCCAAAGTCCCATGAAGGCCCATATGTTAACTTGTCCTTTTAAGCAATTTTCTGGTTGCTGATCCCTTAATTCAAATTTCAAGCTTTTACTAATGCCTTTTGGTATATATGTTGTAAACAGCTCTTTCCTTGGATTAAAATCTTATAATGGCATGATGATGATTTGTTTATCTATCAGCATACATGCGTGAAATCAAACTCAAGATCCACTTAGATAAAAATTCCATACCAATGTCAAATCAAAACATCATAGAACTGATCAGATATCTTATTAAAACATCAGAAAACTAAGATAATCTTATTAAAATATTTGCTCACTGCATAAACTAGGGTTTATTAAAGTTTAAATACCCTACAAAAAATAAAACTAGTTAAGCTGTAAACAAAGCAAAATATTAAAGTAGCATGATAATAAAATCTAGCTAACTCCTGGATAAACTAATTAAGCTGTTTTCACCACCTCCTGGATATGCTGAATGACCTAACTTAACTTGTAGGTTGGTGGCAATTACCAGTGGGGCTTCAGGAGAAGCCGTGACTGCAAACTTGTCGTGCATGAAACGACTATCAACAATGAAGTCATCAGTCATCCTTAAGGACTACTCCTTAAGGAGTATCTTGTAACAGTAGCAGCTCTTCAAACCCTCCTGATTATGGTAGCATTCATGAGATCCATTCTTAGCAGTTGTCTTCAAATTCAATAGCATTCAGGGATACTTACAATGGAGCAAGCCTCCCACCATACTACACCATTCATCCAATAAAATCCTAAACACTCATTAGTCATTTGATTGGCAAATGAATGCAAAGGAAGGGATCCCAGATAAATTCCACATTCATATAACTGCTAAGAAAACAGTGGGGTTCAATGTGATGGAAATAGTCCACTACTAGGACCAAATGTGCCCTAAATTAGGTTCACAAAACCATTCTAATCCTAATCAAAAGTTCCATCAAATTTTAAAGAAATACATCTCTCAACCATCAACATTGTCTCAGAGGAAAAAATGAGCTACAAGCCTGCATATCTTCACAAAGATTATATGAAGCTGAAATTCCAGTAGAGTTAATCAACCAGAAACGCAATACTCTTCACAATCTTACAATCTTCCCCCTCTACATAACATCCACATGGCGTTAAGGTCTTTGCAATCATTGCAAAATTCTACCTTCATCCATGTAGAAAAACAATACTCCCTCCGTCCCACAATAATTGTCCCTTTTTGGGATGTATGTGCCACATTCATTCCAAAAAGAGACAGTTATTTTGGAACGGCGGAAGTATATATTGCTCCCAAATGCCATAAGAGCACTTGTTAAGTTCACTATTTAAGGAAATATCTAAATTCATGAATCAAAAATCATCATGATTGTGAACTTCATCTTATACGAACCATATTTCCATAAAAAGAACCTGAACAAATACTCTTAGGGCATTTGATAAGCATCTGCATATATAACAGTAGAACAACAATGTGAAGGCAAACAATGATGTCTGTCAACACATGAACCACAAGACTTTACTAGTAAACTAAACTACGAGACCTTCCAATTTATAAAATGTGCAAGTTACATAAAATACTTTTGCAAATCCAAATCTATTTCAGAAGTCATTTCATCATTTGCTCAGAAGATGCATTGCTATAGCTAATCATAGAATAACTTCATATGTCCAGACATAAATTAAGCAACTTCATCATTGCATTAAAAAGCAAACTTTTAAACATTTAAATTCAGAAGTTTAAAAACGGGAAACCAAAAACAAAAAGTGAAGCTTTGAATAATTTAAACTCAGAGAAATTCCATAAGAGGAAAATTGCAGACATACAACATGGCATCAGTTCAGACCGCCCGTCTGCTACTTCTCATCATTGAAGATTACATTATACTTAAAAAAAATCCAATAAGTTTACAAAAAGAAAAAACTTCGTTTCAAAAATTAGAACTTTAAAAAAGAAATCAGAAAAATGAGTTTAATTGAGTTGAAAGGAGCAAAAGGCATCAGATAATAAGCGGAGTTATTAGTCTACATTCATGTTTCAGTATGTAAGCATAAAAAAACTTTACATCACCTGCCTTCACTAACAAATTTCAACCACAAATTCAGACAAAAATAATAAAAAAAAACAAAAGAAACGAAAAATTAAAAGGAAACTTTGGCATCAGAATATCAATAAGCGAGAGTTTTTGTATCTACACGGTTGAATCAGGGTGTAGTATAAGATAAGTACTCATCCCTTGCCAAATTAACTATGCAAAAAAGCATTAATTGGAAAAAAAAATAGAAAAAAAATGAAAGGAAATATCGGTAAGTCCATTTGACACCAAGGCAAAGAAAAAAAATGCAATGGGCTGGTAAGCTAACCTTTCACTATCTGCATCTATTTTATCTCCTTCAGCTTTATTTATTTTTTGCTAAAAGGAGAGGGTAAATAGATGCAAAGAAACAAAAATCCGAGAAAAAGAGAGTATTTTGATTTAATTTTAACAAATTGAACGATACGGGAAAGATTCTAAGCTTACCAAAATCAACTGAGCTGAGAAGAAAATCACAGGGAAAAAAAAAAAAGGAGAGAAATTTTAAGAGGCGGCCTGGTGAGGAAGAAGCTAGGGGTTTTGTAGCTTAAATAGAGTTTACAGGAATTAGGGTTTTCTCACTGAGCCTATTTTTTGAGATTTTGCGCCTTTTTGGGTAATGTCGCAGTTGAGTGAACCGTGAAACGGCGCGTTTTGTTTGGGCCTTTCGCGGGACTTTTGTCGCAAGATGGGCTGGAAAGGCCTGTTAGAACATATTGTGGGCCAAGCAGCAAGCAGGCCTTGAATCTTGCATTGATGATGGACCTCTCTAGATTTGATTAATTTCACTCAGAATATATTTGATTCAATGTCATTGTTGATTACTAGAGGGTTTTAAAATCTAAATTTGTTATCTATTATTCTCAATAATGTGTTAAATTGTTTTTTTACATGTTTGCTACTGATATACTAGCAAACAATCTCACTAAGTAGCCATAGGTAAAGTTTCGGAAAAATCTCTTTTCAATAGAATACAATTATAAGTAACATTAATGATAAAGTGAACAGATTTGATTGATTCTGGCCAAAAAAGAAAAAGCAAAAGGATTTTATAGATATTGAAAATTAAAACAAACAAAGCACCATTAGTATAGTTTGCTTGGTAAATATGGTTGATTTGTTAACCTCTAACAATTGAAGGCAATTAATTAATTAGTAGAAGGAGGCAGAAAGTTAACCATGGATAACCCATGAACATTAAAATGAACTTCTTCAATCTTCCATATCTCCTCCACCTTGGACCGCCCATTATCATTCCCTCCATAGTTATCAAGACTTGCATAAGTTTTGCCAGCATGTGCTACAATAATGCCATCAACCTTTCTGTAATCCTCCATTTGTGACTCTAAGCGTATTATCACGAAAGCATCCTCATCGGTTTCTTCACTCACCTTCCTTCTTAGGAGCATTCTATCAGTGAGTTGGACGAGTAGTCCTGTTTTCTGGCTGAAGTATCCCCAAGTCGAATGGTTGATTATGTCACTGTTTAAGTAACTTTGCAGTTTCAGGGTTGTTGGTTCAATCTTCAGCTCCAGTATGAAACAATCTTCATTTTTCACTGTTGTCTCTCCAACACATACTGCATTTGAGAACAAATTGGCAATGGACTTTGGGTCCAAACCCTGTTTCGAGACGGAGCACAAAAAGCAAACACATGTTAAAAGGTTTGCTTTCATTTACTCTCCTATGTTGCATGAAAGCAAGTGCCTAGCTCTAGCTAGAGCATCAACAACATTAGAAGCTAAACATCAAAAGAAGACTACATGCTCAAATAAAGGTCTAATCTTCAGGAAAATGCTTGAGTTACAGGTCAACCTTTTAAATGTAGTTGAATCGGGCCTAATGTTCCAATTTCGATTCAACTAAAGGCATGATAGGAAATAGAATCAATTCCTCAATGTCAAATGTCAATTTCTCACTGGTACAATCAGTGGCGGAGCTAATTCTTTGGGGGTATTTATTAAGCTCTAGAGTATTAGAACAATTTTGAAAATCTTGGGAGTCCATGGCCTCCCTTGCCCCTATGTGGCTCCGTCACTGGGTACAATCACACTAAATCCTTATTTGAGTTGGAATTGGAGCGTAGGCCCGAATTCTGACCAAATTGAACAATTAAACACTCCAAATGGAGCGTATTTTCATGAAAATTATACCCTTTATTGAATGATTATACTACGTAAGCAGTTAATGATAAAAAAAGGCAAAAAAAAAAAAAAAGCATGATCAAGCCAAAAAGAATAAAATGCTGAGTCGAAAATGCTAGAATGCGGACCTGGAATAACCGCCGAAGGAGTCTAGGAGGTTCTTTATTGGCACGATTAGGTGACCATGAAGTTTGGTGCCATGAAACATTGCCATCACAGCCTGTACTAAAACTATGGACAAGAATTTCTTTTTGTATTTTGATAGCCTCATGGACAACCATTTCAAGATACCACAAATTGGGATTCTTTTGGCATAGTACGAAGCTACCAGATTTATAATTGCCCTCAACATGAACATTATCATCAGCTCGATGTGTTTCTTCAGGCCCACGTAACTTCGTTTGCCCTACCACATATATGTTCTTAACTGAATTCAATAGTGCTTGCCCCCCACTTGCACCAATATATTGACGCAATATGTATTTCGCCTTAGCAATTTCCTGTTTTAAGCAAATCAATAATGCATATTTGAGTTAATTAAACTTCTAATTAGCTGCTGCCTAACCATTAATTGAATAATAACACGAAACAAAACAAACTTCACACAAAAATTAATTAATCCACTTTCTCAAAACAAAACAAAACAAAATTGAGATTATGATCATGTATATATGTAAGTTTTGCAAAAAGGGAGGAGGAATTTGTGCTTACAAGAGTGGAGTTTTCGATGTCCAAAGACAGAAAGAGCTCTGTTTGGGGCTGAATAGTTGTAGTTGTAATAATAGGAAGAAAAGGAGAATGAACAAGGTTCATCAAGTCTGAAAACTCCTCATCTAACAAGTACTCCTCCAAACACTGATCGGAATTCAACAAGTCTTCGTAAGATATGATCATCCTTCTGTCATGAAAATGGCGCAAATTTCGCCAACATGTTTCTGTAATATTATTGTCCATGCCGCCGCCGGTGTACATATCTTCAGAAATTGGCACCTCCAAGATAGGTTTCAGCCTATCTTCGTCGAGTGGTTCGACAGTTTTGGGCCTCTTTTTGTGGTTACCCCACATCATCTCCTGCAGCTGAAAGAAAGCTTCGTCGTCGTAATCAAAGTCGAAATTTGTGGGAGGACTCAGTTTCTTCGTAGTTATCATGACGATCTTAATTCAAACCCTAAATCCTTAATTTTCCTCTTCAATTTCTCAATTTTCTTTAGTAGTATTGTATATTTTGCCAAGATGCTGTGCCCCTAGTCTAATCAGATCCAATTGCTCTTTACCCACTGTCCCGGATTTACTGAATTGATTATACTAGCCTTTTTTAATTGCTCCTATATTAATTACTCCTGCTTGTTTAGGGAAACAAAATATTTAACTATGGAAATCAGACTTAATTTAATATAACTTGCTTTATAAGTTACAATATCAACCTAATTAACTGTTTTTTTGAGGCACCGGTGAAATCTCGGAATAAATCATTAAATCTCCATATTATGACCTAACATCTAAACGCGAATCAAACTAAGAAGTTACTTTAAATGGAAATAGAATTTTATAGTCTATACCATGAACTTCAAATATAGTATTTCGTTCGGGGACCAACAATTTCTCCTTCAATTCAGTAAGCTTATAATTAGCCTAATTGAAATCAAGAAAAGTTCTCAAATTGTTACCTATATGTACACGGTATTTTTCTTTAAAATTTTGATTCGTGCTTAATTTTTCTAACCCAAAAAAGGGAAAAGAGAAAAATCCCTAGCTTTATATCATTGATGATTATCTCCACCACTTTCTTGCTCCCTCTTAAGATCAGCTGGAGGCAGAAAGGTTTCATTGGACAACCCACAAATATTGAAATCAACCTCATCGATTCTCCAAGTTTCCTCAATCCTCCTTTTGTGATTATGTGACTTCCCATATCTGTAAAGTGTTGTCACAGTCTTCCCACTGTGTGCTATTTTAATGCCATCGATGTATCTGTAATCTTTGACCGTTGATTCTATGCCGGTTTCCCAGAATACGCTGTCGTTTCCGTTAGTGGGTTTCATCCTTACAAGCTTCTTGTCCTCGAATTTAACGAGAAGCCCTGTTCTTTGGCTGAAGAATCCCCAGATTGTATGATGGATGATTTCTGTTTGGGCTGAACTTTGAACCTTGAGGGCGTTTGCAGCTGCATCAAGCTTGAGCAGAAAGCAATCTTCATTTTCTATTGTCTCTTCTCCTACACAAACTGCATCTAAGAATAAACTAGCCGTGCACCTTGGATCCAATCCCTGAGAAATCCATATGATTAAATAAACTTAAAATTCAATGGTTTTTTTTTTTTTTTGACTCGGAGATTTAATTTAAGAGAAAATTAATCACCTGGAAGAATCGACGTAGGGGTCGTGGGGGGCCTCTGTTTGCATGACCAGGTTGCGAAGACGACTGGTTCCAAGCAATCTTACCGTCACTTCCTGCACTAACTTTGAAACCAGACACAACTAGTTCCAAATACCATAAATCTGGGTTCTTTTGCCACAATACGAATCCTCCAACCTCGCAGTTTCCTCTGGCATTCACGATATGATCAATATCTTCCCGTAGCATGTCCGACCCCAGCATTTTCACCTGTCCCACTGCATACATGCTTGTCACTGCACTCAATGCCAAATGTCCTCCCGTTGCTGCAATATACTGCTGCACTATGTATTTTGCAGTCGAAGCTTCCTATAATTCATATACAACAAGATTCTTGTTACAATTCATGGCAATGAGAATGAATTAGGCTTGGGGTTTTTGCTCATGTTTAGCCAGAAGACAGAAATTAAAGACCTTTCCTTCAATCTTCCAAAGCGAAATTAGAGTTTAACATATCATACATATATAGGAACTTGCGTGATTCGAAATGAAAGCAATTGAATGTTTCAAAATCATACATATATATGTGGAACTTACAATAGAACAATCTTTGGAATTCATGGGAGTTGTGAATGTATGATTCTCTAAATGGACCTGGAAAGGGATGAGAGGAGCGCCAACAAGCTTAAGCAATGCCAAGAACTCATTGTCTGATTTGGCTTGGAGATGTGTTGACTTATCAACAGCCGATTGAGCTTTCATCAAAGCACGCATGTTATGCCACCGCAAAGCTGCATTGCTGCCCATTTTGGTGTACATCTCTTCGGGTATGGGCACTTCCAGGACCGTCTCTAAACCATCTTGGTTATCAAGATTAGGACAAAGCTTCCTTATCATCATATGCAGGGGAAAACAGGGGGAGAAAGAATAGAAGGAAAGAGGAGAAGGAAACCCTCGGGAAAGAAAAAGGAAACCTCTTACCTCTCTCTTTCCCTCAAGCTTGACCTGAAAGAATAGAAGGAAACCTCTCTCTTTCCCTCAAGCTTGACCTTGTGTTTTTGGCAATGAAATGGGATATTGGAAAGTAATTTGGCTTTTGGGAATTGTTGGGGGAGAAAGGTTTTTTTGTGTTTCGGAGGTATTCCTTGCGCGTAGGTATAGTAGTCGTGCATGCACGAATTTAACGGTATGCAAGTAATTTGGTTTAATGTTTAATTTAGAGGATTCGGTAGCTACCAACTTCAGTTTTAGTCAGCAGCAGCCAGCAATATATATTGATCTATATATATATATATATATATATATAGTTACAATAGAAATTGCATTTAGTTGCTGAGTTTCAAATGACAACGAGGCAAATCTTTCTGCATTAGAAAAGGGATTAGGATGAGGATCCTATATGGATTTTCTACCGGATCTTCTGTTTAATATTACTGGCGTTTGGCATGGCTACCAAAAAGATCGACACTTTCTGTTTGGTGGTAAAATAATCTTTACAAGACCCTGGCTATTATAACTTGTAATATATTTAATTTTTTAAAATACGTACAATGGTGAAAATACCCCACAAGTCCATGTACTTTCAACAAAGAAATCAATTGAGTCACTCAATTGAAAAATCATTATTTAAAATCTCTCTATACGTAGGTTTGGGTCAATCAAGAACAATTGATAATTGGTTTATTAGAGTTTGTGAATTCTGCTGATGTGGCGAATGACATGTCATGCTAGTTGATACAATTTTATGAGGATCTGACGGGTCACTGCCACGTTATGTGGATTTTAATTAATGTTTACAGAAATTTAATTTTTCTATAAAATATTTTTTCATTTGTTTTTATTTTTAAAAGTAAAATATAAATCGACTTTAATAGTTTGTAAAAAAAACCAAACACCCTTTCCTTTTACTTTGAAACGGGTCAAAAATTATTTTTTTCCAAGAACAATACGAAACACCTTGTGAACATTTAAATAATCCATTAACCTATAAATAACAAAAACTAATTTTTTTTATTATTAAAAAAGCCATGTGTCATCTTGCATTGTTAGATTACGTGACATGTCAGGAGATTAAATGGCCCTAAATTGAATTGTTCTCGATTGATGCAATCTTGCAAATAGACAGACTTAAATTGATAGACTTTTTAGTCGAGGGACTCAATTGATTTTTTTTTGTAAAAGTACAGGGACTTGTCAGGTACTTTGAAAAAAAAAACAATATTTAGATCTAATTGCTATTATATGCCGAAACAAATAAATTATGATAATAATTATCATAATAACAAAGCTAGTATAAAGTTACACAAAATTTAGATACAATGAGACTTGAATTTGAGACCTTAAAGTATAAGAAACATGGACCTTATAAGTAGAGCCACGCTCGATGCCAAAAAAAAAAAAATAGAGCCATGCTCCGGTGAAAATTTAAAATTTTAATACTTTATCTTTTATATATATATATATATATATATATACGTGTGTGTGTGTGTGTGTGAGGATAATTATTTGATAAATTGACAGCGTAAATTTTGGATTCCACAAGCAAGTTGGGGGGCTAACACATACTCATTTTCTGAATTAATTTTGTTTTTAAAATTCAAAAATATTCCCTAAGGCATTTGGTTATGATCACCCCTCAGATCACTAGTGATCTACGATCACCAGTGATGCAAGATCACCGGTGATCAAAGATTACATGAGTTTATGGTGGTAATCCAGATCACCCTTAGAGGGGTGATCGGGGGTAATCCGGATTAACACACCAAACCGAAAAATGTAACCAAACGAGGTAATCTGAGATCACCTGCCAAGATCACCACAGGTGATCAAAGATCACCCCCAACCAAACGCAACCAAACGCATGTCTCAATAATATTGATAGGTTAAGATCGATTTGAATATTTGAGATTGGCATAACAATTTCGTATTGAACATAATTCCTTGGAATGAAGTAATTCTATATGTGTATAATTGTATATACTATATATTATTTTTAACTACTATGGAAATTACTAAAAGACCAAATTGAGGATTAATGTGGTGCCACCTTTTTGGCCATTTTTGGTCTTTTCTCACTTTTCGGATGACAAAAAAGCCTCTCTATTAGTTTTCCCCATTCCTTTTCCTTCTACCCTTTTTTGTAATTACACATTTCCCTTAATTGTTTTTAATTAATGTTTAAGACGTTTAATTAATTGTTTCTAAACCCTAAACTCTTAGTTACTTTTAATTAATGTTTCTTTCGCTGTTTTCTTTTGTCCACTCACCAACTCAGTTACTGCGTCATTTCAACTCCTCGGTGCTGATCAATCTTCAGGTTTGCCAAAAATCAAACATTTCCATCACTCCCCTCTGTTTTTACCTTCGTATCTCCTTCCTTTTTCTTCTTCATCTCCATCCCTTCAATATAGACTGTTCAATATTTTTCCCCTTCTGAATCAAAACCACTTTTCGTTCAATGTGAGTATTATTATCGAATTAACAACATATTTTATTACCTCTTTGCACTTCCTATTACTTACAAATAAAAACATGTTCTTTGACCTTATTAATTTTGCATGTCTAAAAAGTTAGCTTACAAAAATTTATGCCAATAGCAAGAGACAACATTAAAACTAATACATTTAAATTGCATTTTACTTTATATAATTCAATCAATCAATCAATCAAGCACCACTTTAGAACAAAAAATGTTCTTGGCCATTATATAATTTCAATCAGTTAATCAAGCACCACTCTAAAATAAAGAACGCTCGTAGCGCCAGCGCGAGCTAATATAACTTGTATATATTATATACATACACTTGGAACTTAGAATTTGAGATCTCCTAATTCTATGATTTTATTTCGTTCCCTTTCTCATCCAAGACCAAGAGACTATCAGTTTATCTCACTTACTTTATATATTGACAAGTCAACTATACCAAAGAAGAGCAAAATTGAATTTTTTTTTTCTCTAAAAAGCATTAAATTACCTAGCTAGTTCATTTCGGCCCAAAAAAACCTAGTCCATTTTAATAAAATTAGCCCATTTAAAAATGATATTGCAGATAGTTTTCTGTTGGGTCTGGAACTTGGAGGCCTGAGCTGGGCCTCTATCTGGTTGATCTCTCAATTCTCAAACCGATAAGGCGACAAGAAAACCATGTGAAATTATGTCATGTCCTAAGATGACATAGATTACATGTAAGACCGGTAGAAGTTAGAAAGGATTCAACTTCAAGCTCGAGAAGTAGAACGAATTTCAGTCAAAACTTCAAAACGCGTGTGTTATCTAGTACTAGCCAGAAATTTTCAATTTAAATTTTCGTTTTTAGTGTTTGGTTTTTGTCCACGTGCTTTGCAAATGCCAAATTTCGTACATGATTTTGCGGCAGAGGTTCAACCTGAAAACGAGAATTATAATAAAGTGTAAATCTTGATAAGGAATTTGGGCCACTGGGGACCTTGTGGCCCCTAAAATTTCCAGCTTTTTTGTGTTTGGAGCTTCCGTGGAATGCTTCAAAATACGGCTGGAAACACCCATTTCTTGATGATCTCATCTTTGATTTCAATTTGATTTACAATTTCCCCATCCAACTATATATAATCAAAGTTAATCAGTTTAAAGCTAAAGCTTTGAGTTAATATATTGTTACTGTGTCAATCTCATCCTTCCATGTTTATGATCAACTTGCTGAAATCAGTTTATTTCAGCATTTAAAAGCAAAGTTCCATTTTCAGAATGGATTTGGAACTTTTTGAAGATTTTATAATATATATAAAAGGGTTCTATGGTACAGATTGAAACACATTATTATAAATAAAAATGCATAAACAAACAGAGCTGAGTGTTAGGTTTTGTTGATAAGCTTATCAAATAAAGTATATTAATATCAGAAAAACTCCCATATTCCCACCTTTTTTTGTTTTTTCATTTGTTTGGTTTGCTAATTGACCATTTCTTTGCACCTTGAATCTAGAAAATAAAGCTTTCAGTTTCACCTTCCAAGCAATTACTCCATAATTTGTCATGATGTTGAACACAAATTGACAAGAAAGAAATATCGACCTTTTTTTCCTTCTGGGGTTGGGAGGGATCTTGCCAAATTGAAAACAAACGCAAGAATACAAATAACCCTTTTTTTGAAAGTTTACGAATTCACTTAATTGAGTCAATACAAATTTAGCTAACGTAAGTTTTAGAAAGAGAGAAATTATTTTTAACATTGACGAGCCACCTAATATACAGACATTTTCGAACACAACGTTTCGCTAGGGAATTCTACGTAGCTTTCAGAGTGTATAAAAACCTGATTTCATCCCTTGAATTTGGATTTGGTCAGTTAATTATAAGGAAAAAAGAACCCTTTTATTATATATTATTATTATTAATTTTGATGATTATAATAGCCGGCCTTTTCTCTATTATATAATCGATTTGGACCCTGGAATCAAGCCTCACGAAAGTTTTATTTTTTTTGTAGTTTTCTTAAACAGAGTTATTACTACAGAGTACAGAGTTCCATGGCTAAGCGTAATTTCAAGCTCAAACTTTCTCGTGTTATACCATCTTTCCAATTATGTAGATCAAAGAAAGATTCCAGTTTACCGGAGAATTCAGTTCACCGGTTGTCTCCGGTGAATCCTAAGGCAATAGACATCGGGTTTCCGACCCTCCCTGCACCGCCGCCGACGACGCCAGACTACTCTTTCATCAAACGTTTGTCACCGAAGATAGCATCATCAGTAAGCTGCGGCTGCAAAGCAAAATCAAGTACTCAATTCTTTTCGCCGGAGCCCAGCTTTGAGTCCCCTGACTGCTCCTGGAAGAAAGAAGCAACTCGGTTGCAGATAGTGACGAAAGCTCAGAATTCCAAGCTTCCATGGAAAAACGATGATGATGCGACGTCGTTTTCTGAAGAGAGTAATGGAGATATAGCATCGATTGTGCTGAGCAAATACAAGGTGAAGAAGAAGAATTCGGAAAAGACGAAGATGGAAAAAGTGAAGGCAATTAAAAGTGTTTCATCCCGTGAAAGTGGATGTTTCAGCAGCGAAGAAACCGGAAACGAAGAGACCGAAACCTTAATCTCCACGTCAATGAGCTTCTCGGACGATTCATCCATTGAGTTCGAACACCCAATCGAGAAAAAAGTGAACACTTCGAAGAAGCTGATAAGACTGAGAAGCTTTGGTTCAAGGAAATACAGAGGATCGAAGTCATCATCAGAGAATGAAGGTTCAATGTTGCGGCGGATGACGCCGGGTGCGGCGGCGGAGGGGAAGGTGAAGGAGAGCGTGGCGGTGGTGACGAAATCGGAGGATCCTTACGAAGACTTCAAGAGGTCGATGTTGGAAATGATATTGGAAAAGCAGATGTTTGAAGCCAAGGACTTGGAACAGCTGTTGCAGTGTTTTCTTTCGTTGAATTCAAGGCAATATCATGAAATTATCGTTGAGGCTTTCACCGAAATTTGGGAGGCTTTGTTCTGTGATTATCCCATGAATGTCATGTGAAATTAATCAACATGGAAGTTCAAAGTAAATTATAATTAAGTTGAATATGGTGAGCCCTCAATTTCAATTTTTTATTACTGTGGAATGATGATTAAGATTAGTATATTACTAACCAATTTAATATTTGTTGTTGTGATTATGAGTTAAATTTCTATTGTAATCTTATAGGGTTGGAAATATTGAATCTTAATGAGATATATAAGTTGCTATAGGCATTACGATTATTTGTAGTATGTACTGTACTTTTCTTGAATTTTTGGAGGGTGAGGGGCAACTAAGTGTATTATTTTTTTTTTATCTCATCCGGTATCCAGGGTTTGACCCTGACTAATCCAGATCCGACCCGCGTCGTGTACCTGGTTATGGTGGGAGAGTCTCCCAACATAGGCTGCTGCGTACGAACTAAGTGTATTATTTTATGTTGTTTATATTCTTTATTCATGAATTGTTCAAAACATGGAATAAAAATTTATGTTGTTTATATTCTTTATTCATGAATTGTTCAAAACATGGAATAAAAAATGGTTACAGAAATTTATATTTTTTAAATGAGATGTCTATTCTCAATGGAGGTGTTTAATGCGTTTTTATTAGATTAGTTTCGATCAAAGAAAATTGAGTCATGTTAAGGAAAAAAACAAAAGGGTCCTGCTTTGTAGATTGTAGTTTGTATTGGGGTTATTCAACCGAAAAAAGGAAGCATCCAGCCTAGCCTCCATTGCATGGCTTAAAGAGTATTGAGTTTGAAGGAATTGATTTCCTAATTAATTATTTTTACACCGAATTATCACATCATTTTCTAGCATTTATGACATTTGTAATGAACTGAAAGGGAATGAATGAACAAATTTTCAATGCAATATAAATCTTAAAGTATGTTCTTTTCGTATTGGGCAAAGAATTCCAGCTTGAATTTTTTTTCTTGCCATGACCAGTCTTGGGCCTTCTGACTCACAGCAAAGAGAAAACAGCATTAAGAAGACTAATTACTAATTAGGACCAAGCAATGAGAGAAAACAATTCCCCATGTTTAGTGGCTGGAATTCAGAGGTAGATGATGTGTATGGTCTTTAAATGTTAATTAGTGATAACAATTTCCTGACTTCTGGCCGGAAAAAAAGCTCATAACACAAATACACAATATAATACAGCATTAATGGAAGAAAAATATTAACACAATTACAAACAAAGCGGCAGATTCCTCATATATTAAGTAGCCTTGATGAGCAACCCTAGCCACGACGACCAAAGTTGAAGGCTTGAAGTTGGATTTCCTCACCATTTCCTTTTCGTTTTGATTCCACAGTGGTTAATCTCTGATTTCTGGTTGATGAAAAGTGAAAACTCTCTGTTACAACCATTCTGCTCAAGCATGAATAGAAACAGACCTGAATGGTATCGCTTTATTTGCCCCACTTTCGGTAGTGGTATCCAAGAACAAAGAATGCTATCTGAAGGTGAAAATATATATATATTCTATTCAGTGGACAAACTTTGTTTCTCACCGCCACACTCAACTGAAGAAGCCGTGCCATTAATGTCATTCTTGAAAACCTTGACATGACAAAGCTTTCCACCAGCCTCATCAGCAAAAGTAATCTTCCTTGCTTTGTGAATTACACGTTCGGTACCAGTATTTTCCTCGGTCAATCTCTGCAATTAACCGTGAAAATGATTAGAAAAACTCATAAAATTTTAGTCCTGTTTCTAAATACTCTGCATATCCTC